>JBCATW010000005.1:0-26537 GCA_038406705.1 Eurycea bislineata
CCGAGCCCGATCCACCTCTGCTCTTGTAAGCCCCTTGTAACTTACAACAGCTCTGAGCTGTTGTAAGTGGGGAGGAGGGGGTTTCTATACAGCACTGCCGCACACAGGGGAATGCATAAATAATATGCATCATCATATATGTGAGGGATAAAGGGGGAAAACACGAAAACATTGCCAGATGCAAGTATACATTTATTTTTGGTAAAACGGTTTTTACTGTTTTCTTCCTTCTATTTCGCTGCTGTCTTTCTTTTACAATGTCTCTGTTCCTCACCCTTTCTTCTTTCTTTCTTCTCTCCTGTTTTCAATCCTTGTTTTTTATTTTGCTGCTTTTTCCTCCCTGTCGTTGTTTTTATAGCGGAGAGATTGTGCAGCTTTTGTAACTTTTGCTCTGAGGTGGGCGTGTTGTGGGTGGGCCCCATTCGTAAGTGTAGTTGCCTACAAATGGGGCCTACAACTAAGCACAGGTTCCTGAATTGCATTTACAACGGAGCCTGTGCTTGGTTGTAAGTCCATTGTATACAACATTGTAAGCTACAACTGACTTACAATTGTTTCATAAATCGGGCCCAGTGTCATTTCCAGGCTTCAAATGCACTGGGTTACAACCCGGTCTGCCAGGAATAAATGAACATTAAAAATACTTTTATGGCTCACATTTGAGTGTAGTTAATAAAACCGCAGTGCAGGGTGAAATTTGCATTGTATTTATTTGGGGCTGTTTTCCGGACACTATGGACTCTCAGAGCCAGCCTTTGGTAAGATGACGCCCCAGACAAAGATACATTTACCAACCGACAAACATATTTTCTCCTGTTTTTCTTGTTTTATTTTCATTACCTTTGAACCATATGCAACAGAAACAAAGGTGCTTTTTTAGCAAAATAATACTGGCGCACCTCTCATCTTGCGCCCTGTGCAACCACCCATCTGGCACACGCATAACCGTGGCCCTGTGGCTTTAGCCCTCTTAGCTCCCCCAACGACTACCCTGTTGAAGAGTGGGGGGGCAGGAGAACTGAGAAAATGGAAGAGGCAATTATATTTAAATATATCAATAGGGGACACTATTTTCATCATTACAGTTTACATTTTTTCTGATGTCTCACAAGCATTGACATCACCGAGCACCAGCACCAGGATCGCTTAATTGTTGAAATGTTAAATAGGTTGTTGCTTCCTTTTTAAAAATCGATTCAGAGAGCTCCCGATGACATCATTAAAAGGGGCAAAAACTGTTAGATCACACAACATCACATGGCCTCTGATAATGGTGTACGCAACAATCAAAATGGAAAGGAATTTGTGCCAAAAAACACCCCCCTATCCTGTCAGGGATAGAAACTTTTATAATGGTTTATTTGAAAGGGAGTCACGAATGAGGGCACCATGTCATAAGGAGTTGGTCCTTTGTAGCCCCCCAAATGACACACCAACCGTTCAAAGAATATATTCAACACTGTATGTAATTGAACAAAGAGTTGTTAGCGTCTCTGGTTTAATGTAATTTTACCCATTGCGGTATGCTCCTGGAGTATATAATCGGGCAGTGATTTAAAGAAACACAATATTACTGTTAGTACCTGATGTGTAAATATAGCCCTATTGTAAACAAAATAACATGGGGTTTATCAGTCGTTGAAAGATGCAACATGCTTACGCAGCTGTGCATCTGTCCTTGTGTTCTTTGTAAGTGTCTGCATTTGGTGTGACCATTGTACCAGAATGTGTTAACTATCTTCTTTTGAAAGCTTTGAGGTAATTATTATATTTAATATGCTTGTAGAACTCGTTGTACTGGTAAGCGGATATGTTGGGGATTTTCTGTGCACCATATAGAGCAAATAAACAGTGCAGAAAATAGTGGCAGTTTGTATGCTTCGCTTATGTGCGTCTGCACGCGCGCAAGTTCCTGTCTTTAACCAAAAGTGGTAGCTCTCGCCTACTGGCTCTCAACAAAAAGTATCTCTCTCTAACTAAAAGGTTGGAGACCCCTGGACTAGAGAAAACTGACGTTATTAGAAATATGTCCAGTCAAGCAGGGCCGGATTTACTCCCTGGGCTCCCCTGATCACTCGACCCACGGGTGCCCACCCCATCCCCAGGGCATTAATTGCCGCATATTTTATGCGTCAATAAATGCCCCTGACATTATTCTGAACAATGTCATCCCACATTGCACCCCCATTATCAGTGAAGACTTTCTTCGCATTTGTATATACGGAAAAACGAATGTCAGGCAATAATGTACACAAAATATTCTCAAACTATTTTTATTTACAAAAACGTTGTAATGCATTTTAATATTCAAGGTGCCGGCCAGGTGGCCCTCCTGGGCGCGGCAACCCCAGCGGTCAGACGCCCCTGGGCAGCTGCCATGATTGCCTTAGTATAATTAGGGGAGCCCCACACCCGACCTCCACACAGGGCCCCACAAACCCTAGAAGCGGCCGCGCTTAGACTAAAAAACATCCGGTACAGTCACTAGCTGATGCTGTCAATGCCATCTCTTGTAAAGTGGTCAGTTTTTTTATTGATATTTTCTCTTGTGTGTGTCAATTAATTTACTACTGAATTAGTAGACCGCTGTTGTGACTGGTTGTGTAAACTGGTTTCCATATCAAAAGCCTGCTCAAAATAGCCTCAAAACAACGTCAGCAGCCATCAGGCACTGGCAGCGTAATGATTTCGAAGTATAACCTGCATGTTTGATAACTTTTTTTATCCTGTGCGCTCCTCCTTGTTGTTTAATGACTCCCGGCTGTGTACATGCCCTTACACTGTCATTTTGGTAGAACTGTCTATAGTGCAATGCAATATCAATCATGCTCTGATCGGAGATTATGCGCCTGTGCTCTTGTGATCATTTGGTAGATGGTCATCGCTCAGTGAGTTTGTGCAGGGGCAGAGCACAGCTGAGGTGCGCAAATCCAAATTAGCAGCATGGCGAAAGAATTTGTAAATGCAGCCAAAATAGCACAGGGGCCTGAGACCAGAATGGCCGAGCACGTAAATGCAGAGCAGTAGAACTGGGTGGTGCTTGCATAGTAGATTGTGTGATGTGCACTATACAGGTACATAGTAGCATGGCTGAGTATGGAGGTGAAAAGAAGACAAGCTTAACTTAGCAGATTTTGGGGACAGGCACACCTAGGCTGGATAATATGCAGGTCAAGAGAAGCTGCATGGCTGCGTGGTGGGTGCAGAGTACCACAATTTGGTAGGTGAAATTTAGCTGGTCTGTGCAGAGCGGGTGTGTAGAGTAACAGGATTGAGAGTTTGCAGTTCCATGTGACTGTTGTGAGCAGATTTGTCAGGAAAAGCGTTTGACAGTATGTATAATTGTTTTCTGTTAAGAATGGTGAGGAATTACACGATAAAAGCCTTGCTTTACTGTTTTCATAGTTTTTTTTTTTCATATTCAGACGACTGTAAATGATACTAATTCCTAATACCGTGTTTAAAATTATATAATAAAGAGTTGTAATATGTACGCCGTTTTAGTCCATATTCTGGTAAGTGTGCGACCAAGACCAAATTTTAACTATCACCCCTATCTCCGCACTACCTTCCCTATTGCCGTCCCTCCGCGTCGCGCTCATGCAATTATACATGACAGAGTGGGGGCGGGGGGCTGTTTGGACCATTTGGGGGCTGGTCTGATATTTTTTCCAGGGCTGGTTGGAGCTCCCAGTTCGGCCCTGCTCCAGGCACGGAGAGGGTTCGGCGAGGCATAGGCTCCTTAGCGGAGAGCATGAGGAGTGCACACAATGTATCCAACTCCAGGCACGGAGAGGGTTCGGCGAGGCATGGGCTCCTCAGCGGAGAGCATGAGGAGTGCACACAATGTATCCAACTCCAGGCACGGAGAGGGTTCGGCGAGGCATGGGCCCCTCAGCGGATAGCATGAGGAGTGCACACAATGTATCCAACTCCAGGCACGGAGAGGGTATGGGGGGCAACTTCTCCACGGCGGAGAGCAGGAGTGCATACAATAATGTATCCAATTCCGGGCACGGAATTTTTAAAATTGACATCTGCATGTAAACTGTTTTGTGGATCAGGCCCTTTATTTTTTGCATGAACATAATGTTAAAAGCAGACACTTTGAAAGCTGTCGGTGGCAGCGTTTGGAGTGCGCATGATAAACAATCAGGCGTGTGGGAAAACACTCATTGTGTGTTTTGTAAGGCTTTTAACGCCTCGCCCTCTCGGTGTATAATAGATAATCTAGCCATTAAACAGATTCTAAGAACAATTTCATAATCTTTAAATATACAGTAAAAGGTCACAGGTAGTATGCGTGGGAATGTGTTGTGTAAGAACTCGATTGGCAGTTTGAAATAACAAAGAACACGAGATAGTTTTTAGAATGTTTGATATGTTCGTGTGCGCAACTTATCTGTGCACCTGGCTGGCTTGATAATTCATAACCCTTGTCTAACTCACCCCTTCCTGTGCGGTTAGGTATTTTTTTAAAACACAAATTAAGCGTGTGGGATTGGTTGGTACGTAAAGCCGTTAAGACTTTTTTTATACAACCCAGAGATTTGCGCGCAAGTTTACCAAATATATGTGAAAGGCGTGGTGTGAATCGACACTTGTCGATGCCGTCCTACCAGAGAACGAAAAAAAATAGGATTTTGCTGTTTTTACTAAAATGTGGACACATTTGTTGTGAACGGAGAATGTTAGGGAGATTTAGAAAGAATCCCACCGCGGTGTTTGCTGAGGTTTAGCAGCCTGGTGTGAAACGACAATTGTAGATGCCATCGGGGTGTGGCCACATTTGTTGTAAAAGGACAAATATCATCGAGGTGCTTCGGAACCGACCAAACCCGCAGAATCCCACTGCAATGTTTGCTGATGTTTGACTGCAAGGGGTGAAACGACAATTGTGGCTTCCGTCCTGCCAGAGAAAGAAAAACACTAGGATCTTGTTGGTGATGAATACGGTATGGCCACAGTTGTTATGAATGGACAAATATTACTAAGGTGCTTCGAACAGCTAGAGGAGTGCGCAGAACACAGACAGCGATTTTTGAGAATAACGCGCGACCAAACATACATTGCTGTGTTTCTTACACTTATTTTCATGATGCAGGTGCTGCTGAATTCTTCCGAACCATAAAGTTATGCATAAAGAATCCCACTGCGATGTTTGCTGATGTTTGGACACACCTACAAAACGCACCGAGTAATACAAACAGCTGCCAATGATGACTGTGTGCTGAAATAATTAAACGTGACCATCTTCTACTGTGTGATACAATTCGCTATTTAACCAGCGGTAAGTAAAAGGAACGCTGTAGTATTTATATTTCACTCACAGTTTCTATATTTGGTATAACATATGGTAAAAAAAAATTATTTATTTTTTTACCGTTATATATATATTTGGTTAGTTTGTTTTTGATTTGAAGTTGATTATTATTTAATATTAGTTCAATATATGTTTTATGATTCCTGGGTGTATTTTGTTTTGTTGGATATATGTTTCTACGTTCTAGATATATCTGCTGTCTTAAAAGATCGAGTATTAATTCATCTGGTACACAATATGCTTTTAGTGTAAAGGGAATAGTCGCCTGTGGAACTATTATATAAACCGGTTTATTATTACATGTTGCTAGTGCGATCATGTATATATTTCTTAAATTTATATCGTGTGTTGGTATGAAGTCATAAGGGTTACATGTTTGGGTTATTAATCCTTGAGTAACCATTTGATTTTTATTATATTTTAGAATATTAATCATATGGGCAACATCAGTATAATAGTGTTTGGCGCCTGGATATATTTGACTTGTTGAAATTACTATTTTATAAAAAATATAAAATATAACATATAACATGTTATACTAATTTTATTTATTATATTTAAATTGCAGTTTATATGGCTACCAGAAATGATCCTGAAATATACGACGCAGCAAAAAGTGTTTTGTTATTGAGTAAAATGGCACATGAATCACCTCTTGCACGCGCGATCGGCAACCTAAGTGTCTGTGAATCGACACCGGAAGAATCTATTTCGTTAAATATGCAAGAAAATATGGTATCAAACTATGTTACCAATGGTCTGACACTGCTACCAACATTCGTCGCGACCTCAGAGTGCATGCAACTATTAAATAAACACTATGATAAATCTTACAGGACAAAACTGGAGACATACTTGTATCTACATTCTACGATTTTAACAGAAGCATTTGACAAAGACGTATACAAACAGGTACTGATTGACTTATTTTCAATAGACGCGATATCGGATGACAGTCAAGATCTATTCGAGTGTGTTAAACAATATTACCTAGAAAATTTCAGTACTTCGTATGATAATATACTAACAAACGACAGCACCGAACGTGATGATATACTTCATAAGTTATCGAGAGAGGCAAGGAAAGGACTTGGTGCAAAACATGATAAACAACATTTATTACTACTTCTTTCACAGAAGAAACTGACTGGTGTCGATGCCCCGAGTTTGTTGGACCTATCTCAGATTGAACTAAGTGGGGATACTACTCTTTTTTTTAGAATTCAAATTTATATTCAAACATTGATTTTGAAATACAAAAAAAAACTAGGAACGAATATTAACGTATATGAGGCTGTGTGTGCCGCAGTTGAAAATAAAATATTGCTTGAAGATTTTATTAATGTGACAACAAATCCACACATAACGCATCGTTGTTCTAATGCTGCCCTTAATGATGTTGATGTATGTATAACTGAAACTTCAAATGACAACATTAATAATGTATTACCGCAATGTTATGCAGAATTATATAAATATACCAACAATAATAGCAGTTTTCTAATTAAAGATAAACTGATTGATCTTAACAGAATAAGAAAGGAGTCTGATGGAAAATTTGAAGTATCAGAAACACCTGGCCCGGTTGCATTGTGTATTTTGATAGACATATTACATAAACTGGATACCAACACAAAAACAGTATCTAATGACGAAAAAATGTGTGCCGAACAATTGTGTTTTATATTTCACAGTACACTTTTAGATTGCAACGATACTGAAAATGTAAAATCCCAACTAACTTGTACAGCCGATTTGTTTAATAAAAAGTGTTGTTCTGACCGCATACCAAATACCATTGACGACATTACAGACGAAGACATTTTACTAGACACTGTTAGGCGGGCCTTGTGTTACATACATATTAACAGCGAAAACACACCCTCGCTTAAGGATGAGTTGGGTCATTTTTGTCAACACCAGTCTGTGTTACTTGGTCAGTTACCGATTTCTGATTTGTATAGAAAGAAATTTATTGCTAAATGTACAAATACTAAAGTATTGGTAAAACAGAATGCCTATCATATGGTTCCATATCAGGTGAAAAATCTAATGTGTATTTTTAATGCAATGAACGCTATTTCAAAAGTACTGGCTAAAGAAAATTGTCATCAGTACATTACAGCTGTGTGTGCAGTGCGACAAAAAAACAAACAATTTACAAAAAAGTTACAGAAACGTTTGGTATATATGTTATACCAATTGTGTAAGTTTTCATCTATACCTCATCCTTGTTATAACATTCTGCAAACTACAAAAACAGTGCATACCGGAGGGGGGAGCGTATACTTGTCTGATCACGGTACAATATATACGGAAACAAACTTTGTTGTTCTCACGAGTTCTGCTGTTGCTCGCATTAAGCCCAAAACAACGCGAAAATACGATATAAGACACGAGGGTATAAAAACACCACACATGACAGCACAAACGACACCTAAAACGGGTCGCCGTGGGAGACCACCGGGCTCCAAAAATAAGAAAAAATCTACCGGATGGTGTGGAAACCCAGCCAAGATAAAAGCTAGTAAAAAAGCAAAAATTCAAATGATTTCTAGTGAAGGTTCGAGTTCAGTAACATCACCCGTGGCCGAATGTCATACACCAAAGTCAAATGTACCGTACAATCAGGACGGCTCACCAGCATGTATACACGGCGTGTGTACGCCTATTAACGTTGGCTCGTTGGCGCCGAATACATCCAAACTGTGTGAGGCGCTAAAAAACAAAAACATTGGTCGAAAAAAAAAGAAAACCTTGGGGCCTCGTTGTGATTTATCTTCCATTAAAATGCGCCAACGTGTACCCAGAAAAACAAAATCCAATGTTGATTATAATGACAATGTAACTAAAATTAGTACATACTTGAGCGCATCTGGGACTACTACTAAAGAGTCAACAAACAGTTATGAAATCATTTGTATATCATCAGACAATTCACGTACAAGTATGTCCCCTGATAAAGAGTGTGATGATTTTATCAAAAAAGAAGGTGAGGGTGAAATTGACAACGAACACGTTACAGACAATGCACAATATGACGAACATGATATAAAAATCATAGTTTGCGAAAATTCTATGGAGTATAAAACTGAAAATCTCTCTGATCAAAACGAAGATATCCTGTCTGGTGACTATTGTGAAAATGTATATGATAAAAACGATGACCGCCAATCTGGTAAAAACGATGACATCACGTCAGCGCAAAACAACAACAGCTCATTGAATGAAATGGCCGATAACCTTACTGGTAAAAACAATGACAACTTTTCTGATAACAATGATCGCGACAGATCTTCTGCTGAAAACAATCAAAAACATTATAGTAACAACGACAAGGGGTCTTCTGGTGACATTAATGATGACCTCCCTGATAAAAACGATTGCAAGCTTTCTGCCAAAATTGATGATTCTACTAAACAACCTGTTGAACCTTGTGACACCTCTTCTAGTGACGAAGACCGGCAACGTGAACAAAACAATGTTACATGTCTTGTTGACAGTGGTTTTATCAATACTACACCAGTGCGCACTCGTTATATCAATAACAGGAATTCAAGTTCCGACGATTCTGAAAACCAAACGAAACTAAGAGTCCAACCAAATAAACACAAGACTATTACACGACCAAGCAGTGATAATAGCAGCGATATGTTTACAAATGACAACGAAAAAGACGTGCCAATGAACAGCGCACAACGGCATCAGAAACATCCCGCCACAACAGAAGATAAAGAACAAACTACCAGTACACAGTTACGTCATAAACATCCGTGCACATCCACAGATGTTGACTCGTGTTCTATATTCAAATCGCAATCTAGCAACGAAAAACCATGTATAGTTGGTAAGTTTAAACGTAACAGGGTTGGGCGAGAATCATCAAAACGCACGAAATACGCTTATGTTCATAGATCCATGTCTAGTGTTGACGATTCAAATTGCCATTTACCAGCAGTTGCAAAAGACAACCGTTATTATTTTTTAACATTTCACAGAACGGTTACCATATACATGCACGGAAAAAGGGGAAAAGCGATGTTACATCCATTGAGACACCTATTACAATGTCATTTGACGCCATCTGGTTTTGGGTGTGTTTCGACAGTTTCTGCGCTAACGTACAACGTACCATATGTGGCCGATTCAAAAATGCACACGCTGGTGATATATATGTCAAGACATCCATTGGTGTTGAAACACGTAACAAGTTTGTTGTACAGTAAAATGACAATGCCACACATGACATGGGCAGACACGCCGGATCATTTGCCCATCTGTGTACACCCAAGTAACGCATTGCCACTTATTAGCACGTGTATGTGTTTTGAAGAAACGTCAAGAAAAAAATCAACATATAAATCTATAAGTCATAAACCAGGAAATGTGTTGGAATTTGCTGCTCAAGAGTATTTTGAATTCAAATCAAAAGATCCAGACATACAGCCGTGTGACATCGACCTATTTTACCGTGATCGTGCACATCCTTCTTTACAGTTCAGAGACCTCGATGTTGTCGATAATCGAATCTGTCTTTGGAAATATAGACGAATAGCAAGGCAACATTTGGCAAAATTGTATGCAAAGGAGGGAAATCTCATACCAAATATGCCTGCCGATAAAATTGACCCGATGTATGCGTCTTTATTACGCCGACGACAGATATACATACGTAAATTACAGTTACAATCAAACGAATTGGTCGACCAAGCTACAACGGATGATGAATATGACATTGCAAACCCATGTTGTATTGAAATGGACAAACCAACCAACGACTGTCCAGTACAAAACTATGTATATAACAGACACATGGCAACATGCGAACAGAAATATACCTCTCATCAGTTAAAGGTGTTTAAATCAAATGAAAAACTGTCATCTGGAAAACAAAAATACCTATTGACGCAAACAAGAGCTAAAGAAATTACCGATGTGTGTGATGCCGGCGTTGTACGGGGAGATGCACCAACTGTTATACGCCGGCAAATAAGTTTGATATGCGTTGATACGTCAAACAGCGACGAAACTAGTCCACGACTAGAAAATTATTACCAACAACAACAGAAACAGACAAAACACCAAACGCCTGATGTTGTATCTGAAAAAAGGGATACACCTTTGCGGTTTGTAGAAATGTGTGGATCGAGAGAACATTTTGACACAACAGGGAACTGTGCAGCAATGCAACCACACAAGACCCACAGTCTCGACATACTACAGAGAGCTAGAGTAAATGTTCATGATTCTACTACCGCAATAGACGGAGTATCTGTGAAACAAAAGACTAAAACAACATCTAAAGAGCATATCAAGAAAAAAATGTGCGGTAAAAAAACCATAGATGAAGAAGGAAAACCGATACAGCCACCAAAGACCATAACCCCTAAAAGAAAACGTTCTAGCTCCTCGAGCTCTGATGTTGAATTGGACTTCCCTGTTAGGCAGGAAGCAGCTGCACGAATAGAACACAAAAAAAGATGACAGGAAACGCTGTCCCAACCCACAGTCTAGACAGCAAACATCGAAGCGGGCAAAAAGTTCACGACCCACAAAATGTGCTAGACACTGTCCACACAGCCAAAAATATCGCGGCAACAGCAAAACTCCATGGCAACAAACTTTGGACAAAAGAACAAAGGGACAAAACTCTTAAACATACACAATATAGGTCTTACAAAACACCAAGTACAAAAAATATACCTGGTGCTGGATTTAATCACCCAGAACAATCTGATGAAAGTGAATAAGTAGTGACAGCTGGCGCTCTTGATATATGAATATATATATAATGTAGTGTAAATATTGCTATTTCTGTTTTCAAGATACACGATTTAAGTTTGTAACTGTTGCTATCTGGAAGTCACACAATATACGTGCTGTTGGGCGTTTTAACCACCCTGAAACTCTGAGTACTGTAAATAAGTTAATAACATTAGAAACTGCATAAATCTGAATATATAAATGTTTTGTAAAAATGACGTAATTTAGAATTTTTTTTGTGTTTTGTTTAAATAAAAATTATAATAATTATAATAAAACGGTGTTCTATCGATCATTTTTTACTTGCAATCTTTGTTAAAGCTTGTGTATAGATATGTTTCGCACCGCAGTTGTTGTATTATATGATAAATTCTGAATGTTTAGAATTCATAGTTGGAAATAGCTAACCCCCAGCTCGATTGGGAAATATAATATGTCTCATAAAGACAGTTGTCGAACTGAGTAACATACTTATCAGAAAGATAACTGTCGTTTTGAGAAATCAATCTTCAAAATGACAGTGGAAATGTAATTCTTTTTGAAAAATCACAAAATATAATTCTCAGAAAAACCATGTGGAACCCTCGGCCTATTTTATTCATATGCATAGCCAGGTGCGTCTCTTGCATGAGAAAATGCAATTATTCATAGTTTGAAAGAGCAGACCTTCAGGCCTAATGTTTAATAATGCGATTGTTTCTTCGAATCTGATTGTACATACTTTATATTTTATCACGCTAGGTATTATAAATCAGTTTTACGTTTATATAAAATGTCCCCGTATGTTAATATTTCATATTAAAATTGGTACGCACATGTTAAGCACATTCCGCGGCCAAGTATTTCTCTTTGTGTGATAGAATGTCTTTTTTTTTAATCCCACATATTCAAGGAAACATTTTTTTATTTTTACAAGGTGTGTACCTTGTTGAGTCACTTTGGGAGTGGCTTGACTTGTTATCATTAGCAAATCATTAGCAAATACACACACCTGTTTAACTTATTTGCCCGGCTTTGTATATCCGGGGTGTGGTTTTTTTCATTTAATATTTAGTATAAATAACACCTGTAGCAATTTGCAGACACCATTTCTGAACTATATATCGAGGCTCAGCCGAAACTCCTGATATGTGAAGAGACAGCCAAGATTATTAAGGTATGTTTAATGTTTAGTATTAGATTTAAATATTAGATTTAGTTAATGACCAGAGTTATAATACTTGAAATACTGAGCTTGTTTAACAAATAGGCTATGATAACATACTATATAATTGGTTATTTAAAAAAAACAAATGTTTTACCTTTATTATAAAACCCTTTTTAGGTGTTGTTCGTGTTGGATTAACATTAACAGCTGGAATACTTCATTAAAAAAACTGCAGTAGGATACAGCAAACATTTGGATATTTCGACATTATTGTCTAAAAGGTAACCTATAAATGATAATACATATATATGATATAGTGTAAATCATCAAATATCTCATGTATACATTATATATTTTATTGTAGGTGTTTTGGACAAAATTGAACATTAACAGCTCGGATATCCAGCAGCTAATACAACAGGATATATCAACAGTTTAGTGCTGTCTACTTTATTTATTATAAAGGTAACATAAAATACCAATTATATGCTATAGTGGCCCTTTTCCAATCTACAAATTGTTACTCTAATAATATATTCATATCAGCCAATCTGACTGGTAAAGAGTGTAACCCCCATTACAATCACCACAGTACTTCCATATGGCGGTAATACCGCCATATGGAAGTACTGTGGTGATAAAAATCATATGGGGTGCACATTTTTGCACCCCAATATTTTTTTATTCTTTTTCATGATGCGCCCTATCAATAAAAAATAATTTACTGATTTTTTATTAAATAAGTAGATTTCTACTTATTTATTTTCATCATGGTTACCGCCATTATATGAAGGTAACCGCGACAAATTACAAACTTTTAACAAAAGTCAGTAACCGGCGTTTGAAGTGTTTGTAATTTCACCCTTAACAGGGGTTAAGGGTGAAAAATATATCACGGTAAACTTACCGTGATATATTTTTTATGACAGTTACCGCCACATAATTGCAGTTACCGAATTTTTTTCCGGTAACCTCAGAGGTAGTAAGGAAAAAATGTCTTTACTACCTCCAGGGTTGTAATAATGGGGCTAGTGTACATAGAATATTTATATTTTTGATATAAATATCTTATGTTTCATAGTGGTCGATTGGAGATTATGTTATTAAAAACACGTCATCCAATCGACCATTGTCAAACTTGGTAGATTGGAGACTTTATTATGTCAAAAACGCAGTCTCTAATCGATCACTACCGAACCAAGATTGTTTATATATAAATAATATCTGTAGACAATGGTCCATTATATAAACATTCTCGCCACTACAATGGTTGATTAGAAATAAATATTAGGCACAACCACGGTCAAGCCTAGAATGTTTATATAAAAAATATAAACCTTATAGGAGCACATTTGTGAATATGCAAATGTTTACATTCATCATATAAACATTCTAGGCACAACGATTATAAAGTTGAGATTGTTATTTAAACAGATGGTTATTCTAGCGATTGTCTCTTTTTTATTTGAGGTATTTGTTGATATGTATAATAATACAACGTCAAGTGTGAGAATGTTATTTAAAAAGATAGTTTTTCTAGCGATTGTCTCGGTTTTTTACTTTAGGTATTTGTTGGTATGTATGATAATATAATAATATAACTTTTGTTTGCTTCAGGTGTTTGTTGGTGTTTGACGATAATATTGAAACAACCTGTGAAATATCGATAACAAATCGAACAGAATATATCTACGTTTGGAGAGTGCTGCGTTATTTTTATTTAAAGGTAACATTATAATCATGACCCATATTAATGGACTGGGACAGCTTGACTATTTATATATTAATTGTGCAGAAATAGAGTCCAACATTACATTGCCATTTTTTAGAAATATATCTATACAACCAAAATATAATCATATTATTACCTGTCAAAATGTGTTATTATCCATTTATCCGTTAACCAGACTTTATTTCACACAAACGTTTAATGCCGAGTTAGATATTAAACTTGTTATAGACCATAACCAACACCCTGAACTTATGTTTACAATACCATTTAATTATATCATACATAATACAACTGAAGTTGTACAACATATTAATTATAATGATATAATGGGTACACTATGTATACAAAAATTAGAAAATACTGGCTATATAATGAACAATAATATATTTAAAGAACTTGGAACCATATGTAATAATGGTACATATAAACACAAACAATATCAATATCAACAACTGAATGTCATTACTAATTATAAAACATGTAAAACTAGTAATTTTTGTACAGATTTTTGTAATGAAATTAATAATTTATGTATAAAATATAACATACATATACAGAATTTATATTTAAATGATACATGTATGAATACACTATCAGTTTCCTCTGAGGAATATATACCAGCTTCCTCTGATGAATATATTACAAACATTTTTAACCATGACTCGTCAGATATTGATATTAAACAGAATACACATTTTGATGTGTCAGATATTGATATAAACATGTTTACACTAAATGCGGTAACTTCATTTGATGAATACGCTATACAACCTGTCAAGTGTGAATGCACAGATGATACACATTTTGATGTTAAGTCTGAAAAGTCAGATATTGGTATAAACACGTATACTACACAGTCTGTTAAGTGTGACGTGACAGTTATTGATGCGGAGCATAATACACATTTTGATGTTAAGTCTGAACTGGAAGATATATTTAAATCAGATACATTAATTTCATTTGATGTTAAGTCTGAACTTACAGATGTTGATATGAGTAAAATATTTAATGTTGAGTCTGAATTAACAGATATTGAAATCAATAGTAATATACCATCTGAATGTGATTCTAGGTTACCTTCATTAGATACAGATATTATTGATTCTATTTTAGAAATGGAATCAGATTCTACCTTAACATATTGTGACGAGGTCATAACAATAAAACTCTTGTCTAAAATAGAGCACATAAGGTTAAAATTAAAAAATGTTCTTGAAATTCTAAACAATGTTATAGATATTTTAAACCCAGGACCCAATACATATAACCAAATATCTGGTATATATATGTTTTTTACAAAAATAATACCATTTATAGAAAAAATAATGCAATGTTTTGATATGATATATGATACAACAATATTATCTATGGCAGTACCTTCAATAGAATCTGGCTTACTGAAACATATAGATATGATATTTAAACATGTTGAAAATGTAAATCTAATTACAGATAGTGTACATAAATTAATATTAATTATATCTGAATCAAATGGTCTTAATATATTAACATATGAGACGCTGTCAAACTATTTTCAACAATTTAACATCAGTTTAAAAAACGAGTCAGAAGTAAGTGGAAATATTTACAAAGAAGTGTGGATATGTAAAAATACAGAAAATGTTGGTGTTGATAAGAAGACACATAAATGACAATCTTGGAACTGAGAAAACAAGTTTTATTTATTTTTAATAAACATCAGTTACTGTAAGAATTTGTTCCACCACCTCCATAATATCTGTAGTGGGTGTTTGTTCGATATCAGTAATACTATCTATGCTTTCTGTGTATTTTATATTTTCATGTATAGTTGTATATTCAGTATCTATAGGTGTAGATAAATAGTCCACAGTGTGTGTAGTTGTCGTTATTTCACCATTAGTTGTGTTTCTGGGTAGATTATTAATAAAACCAAACAATAAAATAAAAAATATAATATAAACTATCACTGCATATATCACACATATATACAGTACAACACTGTTTTGAAATATATTTTTCTTAGATGTATGCATATTTTAAAATAGTGTGTAAAATATACATGTGAACATTATCTACAGTAACTAAATATATATTTATTTAATATATATATCATTTTTTTTACAGATGAATCAAGTTTTACATATGTTTGAAGACTTAACACTAACTCATACACATGAACACACAAACATACAAAGTAGCTCATATACCATAAAACAAATATATGATTTACATGCGGAACGAAAAATGTTACTAATAGAGTCAGTTTTAAATATAACCGTGGATACCCCATCTCAATACGTTCGGTTAATATCGCAAACTCCAGAAATTTTACAAATCGCGTATATTGAAAGTACAACTAGTAGTGATACTGGTTGCAAACAATATTTCTATGCGTTTAACATAGAAAACTTGAAACCAATACAATTAGCAGATTTGGATAAAATTAATATTTTTAACACGTTATATATGTTATATAATAATATATATAAAGCTAATTATATTCTGCATGCCATACAGTTATCAGATTTTTGTATAGCTGAAAATAATATATATTTTTGCAATATATTCAATATTGTTCCAATAGATCTACATACTACTATAATGTATCCTAATCTACAATATATTAACGCAACTATATTGGAAATAATAAATATAAAATATGTACCATTAATATATTATATAGATCAATTAATAAATATTATTGCACATAATACAAACGATATTTATATACACCAATCAGATATAGACTCAAATATTGCTGTATTTTTCAACACATATCCCACACATTTATCACCAATAATTAAACACCAAATAATATCTTGTTTGAGTAGATTAATTATAGAAAACTAAAAATATAAAGATGTTTTCAGATACTTTTTTTTTTCCAGGTACTATATATGGACATCTTTTGGAACCATTTTCGCGATCTACAGATAGATGAAATACTGTTCTGTAGTAACCATTATATTGATTTATATAACGAAATACCAGCTAGACAGATAATACATAATAGAATACACAATAACAGCATATTGTATCATAATCTGTTACTGTATATAAGTAATATAAAAAACACACACTCTATATTTTTAAAACAGTGTGCATTTTTTTCAGATTGTATATTTGGACTTGATGTTATATTTCCACAAAACCACACATATGTATTACATTTTTTGCACATTATACATAAAATTAACACAATTAGTGCACTTTTGCGACCAACTCGCAAAGTAAAATTAAATCAATATCATGTACAATTATATTTATTTATTGATCATCTTGTGAAGTGTTATTGTTTATTATTTGATGTTACATGTGGTGTAAATGAAAATGATATCAACTACACTCCATTGGCAAACATATTGCAAACGTGTAGAATTGTGTATACAGATTTAATAAACAAAGGGCATAATGTTAATTTACTTAACATATGGTTATATAGACATATAAATTATATTAAAAAAAGATTAGATATAACGTCACACATGTTAGAAAATGCAAACCTTATAGTTTATCGCGAAGTTATATCCACAATGGAAACCATTTATCCAACACCAACCGCCAATCATAAGTTTTTTAAATTAACATTCATACCAGAATCTGGCTTGCATACTGTAAATAAACAAATATTAAGACAGTTTTCTAACTATAAAAAGTCTCATCCCAAGAAGAGCAAACAAATATTCCACTGTTTATATAATTTTTATAAAAAAAATGAAACAATCATGATCTATATGAGTAGCTGTAGTAATCTTTTATTGGTGGAAAAAGAAATATAACATATATTTATTTTATTTATTATAGGTATCCAAATGGAATCTGTTGGACCAATTGAACCAAGTACATCTAACAAAATAACACTTAATGTTTTTGGAGTAGGACCACAAAAATATGAGCATGAATATTACGCAAAGGGAATATTACGTTCTTTAATTGGTTTTAACGCATTTGACTTGGACTATATAATAACCGATTCCCAGATGTACCCACTCGGCCAGCATCCAATCTTTATCTCGGATACCAAACATTCTTTTCCGAATATTTATTTATTTCAACACAAATCTCCACCAAATTTTTTTATTGCTAATCATTTTCTTATATTATACAATTTGGATTTATTTTTTGTTAGTAAACATAGTATCTTACAAGCAATAACAACTAAAGATTATGTTTGCAAAAGCGTGGACAATGTATCCCTGATGGCCACGCTGGTCCATCATTTTGAACAAATACAGTATAAACAAGTATTATATGTCCCATTTAAAATAAGACCCCGTCTTGAACTTAAACACTCGAATAAAGCCACCAAATTATACTTGATAAACACACTTGTACAAATACTATATCCATTCTTTGATGCTGTAATTGTACCGAATTTCTCCAATGGATGTAAATGTATAAATACTTTACAATCAGAGTTTAACACATTACAAGAAATGTTATGGGGCCCAGATGCTGATTCAATATCAGATCAGTTGATTCATAATTTGTTGAATAATTATTTACGAAGTTATATGGCAGACTGTAATGCGTGGACAAAGTGTGCAAGAACACAATCGAGGATAAAAATATTATACAGTACCAGTGAAAACAAAATCATTATCAATACTGCCTACATTGAAACGACAAAAACATTTAAATCAGTGTGTTTGAGTGAATTCGACGATTGTGATTATGTACTCGAGCCATCTAGTGTTGATATATTAGTAGATATTATAGGCGGCACTCAGATGATTAAGATCAGGGATGACATTGTAGACGTTGTAGATTTTTTTATTACACAATCTGCCAATACCAATCAACATATAGGTATTAATAATTATATTACATCAAATGACCCACCAGAAACTACTGGTATAAAACACGATTTAACCGGCAGTATTAACCAAAATATAATGCCAGAAATTTTGGAAACTCCTTATGATGAGGGGTTGGATGAACTATACGAAACAGCAAGCGTGCGACTTGAAATAAATAAAAAACTACCTGTGTGGAAAACTGATACTGGTGTACAAACACCATCAAATAAAATCTATCGTATTGTTAACTCTAATCCACCAGATTTGACTATTGATAATACATTTAAATATATCCTCAAACAACATTATTTCCATATAGATGATCCATCGTGCACAAAACACCACGATAAAGTAATAAAACAGAATTGTTTAAACACAATATTATCTAATAATCGTTTTTGGTATGTATACCATAAAACAGACGATGTGAGTTGTCGTAAAACAGAAACAGAAATATCAGACTTTCAGGACAGTTACGACGACCCTTGCGGTATTTCAATGTTACATCACCAAACAGGTAGCGAAATGAAACCCACCACGCGCACAGGCTATAGTATACACTACAAATACCCGGTTTTTAAATCAATGTACTGGTTACTGATGTATATTCAAACATACTATATATCGATGGTCCCATATCAAACGATCAAATCTGGCATTGTAACGGTTATCAGGCAAAGGTTGTTTATAGACTATTCTATTATTATCATCAAACTAACAAAACTTTATTTTGATGTTTTAATATTGAAAAAATATATAACAGTACACGGTGATGTTATTTACAAACATGCACATTTTCATGATTTAGTGACTGAGATTACAAATACAATGGAATCCCATAAAAATCCAATAACACATTACATACATAAACATATGATTGAACTTATAAATCTAACACTCCAAAATGTTGATGTTATACTGGCACGACTATTTTTAGACAAAACTCCACGAGATACATCAGACTACAGCAAAGACATAGACAGAAATGTATTTATGCTAATATCGTCACTAATCAATCATTTTTATAACTTAATGTGTAACGGCGCCCACATTAGTGAGAAAACAGAGAATTGTTTGTCAGATCATACCAAACTAACCAATCACAATTTTTTTGCGTGTTATACCAACACGCAAATAGATTTCATCACAACCGTGCTTAAACTGACGTCACCCTTCACTGTTAATAATGTTGCCATTTGCAAATTACCATTTTTTGATTCAGACGAATGCCACAAACTAAGAAAATTTATATATACCAACAAGAAAGCCTTTATGAAACTCATAACCAAAGGAAAACCCGGCTGGCTTGCCATCTATGATGAAGTAGATACATCATCTAATTTTATTCCAATATATAGAAATTCACTGCTATTGTCGGGCTATTCAATATATACATAGTTTTTATCCAGTATTGAATCTAGTTTTGTAATATATATAGTTTATATATAATAGTTATTTAAAATAATCAAACATGCACGTGTGTATAATTTGCACACAGATACCATTTATAAGCTTGTTATTTTTACTCGCTGTTGTTAACTGGATATTGCAGATATCCAATATTGTATTGAACTTTTATTTTTTTTTATTTATAGGTTATGGCAACTCTTAACCACACCATACTTTCTGATGTCACTGAAGAATTATTAATGTCATCAATAGCATCCTCGGACATATACCACATGTTTAAATCCATGATGTTAATAACAACCCCACAAATTGATCTTGACGTTAACAAACTAGAGTTACAAAAGCAAATCTGGGGAATAGACGCAGATAAAATATCAGATTTAATGCTACATTTCTTATCTTTAAATGGATTACAATATTATAATCATATTTTACATTCTTTATTTGCACCCGAAATAACAAATGTTGTTCCTGTATATACCGCTACCAAAAAACCACTTATTGGTGTTGTTTATAACTATACATCTAAATTTGAAAATATAAACCATGGTGTCAGATTATCCACGGCATATAATGAAAGCAAACCAGACGTAAGACATAACCATTTTTTTAATTATGAATCACATTTGTGTAAATCGTGTAGTATATATAGGCAGTGTAATTATACGCAGATATCATTTGAAGATAGTTATAGACACGTATATTCTCAAATAATGTCACTGGAGGGTGTGTGGGATATATTATATACAGATCCAGCTGCATGTAATCATATAAATGTATATGATTTAAAATATAGTGGAAACTTAAAAACAAATAAAGCAATGATACATGATAACATAAAACCTCATTTAAACATGGAACGTGTATGCGCATTATATACACATATGTGTAATAATTTTAGTATGATGCATATCACCCCCGACACCATTCGTAATATATGTGACGGTAGTGAGTGCAGACTGTTGGAACACACGTGTAGCGTTTTGGGCACTAAAAAAGATATTATAAGTGACCATTTACAAGATGATTTTAACATATGTGTTAGAAATATGTTATATATTCAAACATATTGTTTACTCATGATTCCATTTCATTCCATAAGTATCGGTTGTATAACAGAAGCCAGAAAAACAACAATTGTCCAATATATAAGAAAATTACTTATTGTTTTGGATCATTTTTGTCACCTTATAGAAAAGCCAAAAAAAGAAAGTCCTTTTAAACAAAAATTTGCAACTGAAAAAAATAAGTGGACCGACAATCCACATAGTTTAATGTATATGTCGTTTTACCATCTACGAAAAGTACAGATTAAAGTTCTGGATTTTCTACAAAATGAATTACAACGTCATCATTTTTCTTTTAAACCAAAACAACCAAATACTTATACTTTATGCAATATGTTAGTTTACCACATTTTGTCGCTTTTTACTCATTTGGCTAAAGATACAAATGTTATGTATGATGTGTTAACTATATTAGAAAAACCCGAAGTTGAAGATATTCTACTCAAATGTAGCATGTTCGTCACAGAAAGATTGTATATAAAACAGCTTATGCCATGGGAACATAATCACCCCAATCAAATAAAAGTGGAAAATATAGATGCATTTTTTTATAGTACTTACAGTGATAAAAATATGGAAATATTTAAGGACACAAATATTATATGCGATGATAAACCAATAGATAAAATATCACAAATTTTTTTACAGAACAAGCACGAACAAAATCCTTTTTTGGTGGATGGATATATAATATCTTGTTAATTATAATATAAATCAAGAAATGGATTTATATATAATATGCTCGTGATGTTATATAATCCAAAATCAACAATTTCTTTCAAGTTGCCCTTATATTTTATATGATTCAACGGTTGGATAAACTTAAGCGATTTTGTTAATTTTATACCATCACTTTTAGTTTTAGTCATATCCCTATATGTACATACTATATTATTAGTTCCGTTGTGTGAATATTTACTGACATATTCAGGCTTACATTTATATTCACAGTTCGTTTTAGGACTACACATTTTAGTATTTACGTGCAGTTTTAACCAGTGTATATCATATTGGCGTTGTTTTAACCAACCAGGGTTGAATATATTTTTATAATTTAAATGTGTATTGCGCAAAACCCACGGTGTATAAATATATCCAACTGTATTAATGGGTTTTGATTTCGTTTTTTTAATATTACTTAGCCATTCCGCAATATATGACGGGTGCGTGACTATGTCATTAACAAACTCCGATAAGTAAAACCTAGTTTTTAAATATCTTGACAATTTATATTTTTCGTCAATAACTGCGCCATAATTACAACAACATTTATTGGGTATATTTTGCAAATGCCGGCTTCTGTCTATATACGAGTCTGGTGTTTTAAGAATATCACACGATATACATATTTCCCTGACAGATGTACCAGGAACACATGTTGCACAACATTTATTTAGCGGTAATTTATTGTTTTGTATTATTTTGTATGTGCTGTATTTTACATCAGGCTCAGCACAATTCATAATTGTATCTAATTTTGTTCTATTGTCAATTTCTTTTTGGAGTTGCTCGTTGTAATAAATAATACTTAACGAAATTTTTATGTTAATACAAAAATATACAATAAAAACAAATTGAGTTACCATTTTGGCAGTCATTTTTATATAATTAAAATATGCGTTTTCTTTAAATACTGAAATATTCTTTTTATTTGTTTACCGTAGTTTCAGGAAATAAGTAACACATATGATGGTTTATTTTATCTTGATTCCGATGTCGATTTTAGGTTATTTGATAATACTAATAAGTCAAATGCCCGTCAAATTATGGAACATTTTGACCAATTTGGAATATTATTACATTTAGATGAACTGCAAAAGTTAAATACATGTTATATTTGAAATTCCGTACATAAAATAGAAAATATAAATTTTGAGTCTGATATGCAATACTGGCACCATCCACAACACACTATAGATGAAATAACCAATAAACACAGATTAAGATGTAATTTAAACGATACGTTAGCTTATATAAAAGATAATACGTTGGAACTTATTATAAACCAGTTCATGACCACAACATTCTCTGATACAGTTGTACAAGTTGATTTACCAGAAAAGGGGAATATAAATGATCTAGCAATTTATGGCTCAAAATGTATAGATTTGCAGTGGTTAGAAGAAGTATCAGACGATCATGACCAATATAGTATATATAAAAATATAGCCAATATTTATCATAATACTGGTATGGACACAATATTACCTAACATATTCGAAACCAACGATACAATAGAAGACGATTTACGCACGTATGATACCTCATACTGTATATAAACAATGAACATAATATTACTAACTCAGAACATTTTAAATATATATTTGATGCTATTTATCACTATAACGAGTAAATGTTGTATTTCGGTTTTTTTCAGATATGAAAAGGATTGTGGATAAATACCCCTGTAATAGTATATCACACATGGTTTATTGTTGTTCATGTTTTGAAAACGTAAAGATAAGCAGGCGTGAGTGGTCTAATTTAAAAAGAAAACTATCTAAAATAAACTTACCATTTTTACAATTTTTATTATATATTTCCGATTTAGCTATATTAAGGTCTGCCCAAAACCCAACTCGTCAGCTCAATGATATCAATGATACTGAAAGGAATTCTATTGATGATGTGGATAATCTACTAAAGATCGGTATGGATAATATTAATAAATGTCCAAAACTATATCATATTTATAATAATAATTATTATAAACATAGAACCAAACGCATATTTAGGAATAAAATTGTTTTAATAAATAGAGCGAAGAAATGTAACCAGTTTAAAAAAAACAAATCAGATCTAAAATATTAAACGTGTATTTGTATTTGTAGAATGTATTTATATAATACCTTGTTATTGGTGTAATACACAAATACTTTACATGGTTTGCGTGTAAAGATCAAAACAACTCTAACCTTACTTCATATTTTGAAATCTTGTTTGTATCTGCAATTTTCTTGTGTACAATTATAATGAGTTTATGTCAAATTGAGTGTATATATTGTTCATTAATGTGAAGATTGTTATGTTAACCTTACCTCGTTGAGCTGCGAACGTCCGACCAGGACGCGGAGACTAAACCAACAACGAGGCGGCAACCGTGGGTCCCCGCCGCGTGTCTTTTTCCACCGCTGATTGTGTGCTGCGCAATAATCGCCGCCATCAAAATTAAAAAGAAGACGACGACGGCGACGACGGCGGCAGACTCGCCAGACTAACAGTACATCCAGCGGCCACCTTTCACGAGCATTGAATCATGTTTGCCGACTGTTTTTTGGTTGTTTTAAGGGAAACGTTTATATTTACCGTACAAACAAATGCTTGTCCTCTTAATGTTGTACCTAATTTGCTTGAATAAAATGCAAATCGCCAATTTTCTCTCGCGTCTTTTTTTTCCCCCACCCAAACAAGGGTCTATTACATATACCGCGGAACTCGCGGCCCCGAGTTTTGGTTTCTGTGTTTTTTTAATAAATTTCAAAAACATATACTGTGCCAGAATGTGTACAAGAGACAGAAAACAAACATATATTGTACCATAAGTTATACAAGAGATAGAAATAAAACATACATTGTACCGGAATCTTTAACAATACTACACGCCAACCATTTGGATTCAAAATAATAAAAAAAAGTCAGACAGGACGCTTTGTCTATAAAAAAATCAAGTTTTACTAAACGATCAAATCCATCCATACATTTTTGCAACAAGGCCCGCGCTGTGACTGTTGTGTGCTATAACAAACGGTACAATAACGAAAATACTTGATTTAAAAACTTTGCGTTAATTTTAACCCGCATATCACATTCCCGGGGCCGGGGACAGTTGGTATGCCGAGTTTCGACCACCTTGGAAGAAATAAAATAATCACCGACATTTTATTGGGGATTCTGGGGTTGGGAAGCCGATTTTCTGAGCGGCGGCGCTGTTCTGACGCCAGATATGTGCTTTGCGGCCTCCTAAGCCATTCGGGGAAAATCTGTTGCCGGGGCTGCCGCTTAAACACGTGCAGCGCAAAGCGGTTCTGACCCTGCACTCGGAAATATAAAAGTTTTGAAAACAAGCTCTACTCGGCCCGAAATTTGCTGGGCGGGGTCTCGGGCTGTGAGGAACACAGCTGGGAAAGTTCCATGTCAGTCGGGGCAACGAAAATAATTACAGAAAATGTACTTGGGACTTTGGGGTTAAGATGTGGAGTTCCTGTACGGTGAGCCCGGTCTGACACCAGGAGTGTACTTCTTAAGCTTCCAGGCCACTTTGTAAAAACATAGGGGCTCCGGTCACCATACACATTTTTGGCAGCGCAAAGCAATTTCGCACAAAGGACTCACAAAACAAAGTTTATCCCCAAAGACCCACCGATGCCAAATTCGCGGGGAATACTGGGATTTGATATGGGATATTAAAGATGGGTAAACGGAAGCGATCAGGGGCTTCTGCGGGAAGCAGGGAAGGTTTTGCGACAACTATCTTTATGAGACTTATATTATATTTCTCCCGCGACCCGAAGGTCTGCGCTTTCCAAACATGAATAATTTATGTTTCGCACGCAAGAGATGCACCCGACCGTGCATATGAAGCGAACAGCCCAAACATTCCATGTGGTTTTTCTGAGAATTATATTTTGTTGTTTTTCAGAAAGAATTATATTTCTGTATTCGACAAAGGTCTTTATGATGCCGATATTACACTACATGCGACAACGGTGCCCACAATGACGCTTTCATTTATTAATATAGTACAAGTGTATTATAGGTATCGTCAATATAATATATAATATATATTATATTGACGATACCTATAATACACTTGTACTATATTAATAAATGGCAGACTTGGTGATGTGCCCAGTAATCAAATTTTGTTATCATGTACTTTTTACATTTATTTTTATGTTTTGGGTTTTAAAAATTCCAATGGAGATAAGTCCCAATCCAACCGTTTTTATTTCTAATGTAATGTTTTTCAGAAATATCAGGCTCAGAAGGATTGAAAATTATTATTCCCAAATCAACAGTTGTTAATTACTGAAACATCCCCAAATCAACCGTTGTTGATCCGAGACACATAGTCCCCAAATCAACAGTTGTTGATCCGAGACACATAGTCCCCAAATCAACAGTTGTTGATTCGAGACACATCCCCAAATCAACCGTTGTTGATCCGAGACATATAGTCCCCAAATCAACAGTTGTTGATCCGAGACATATAGTCCCCAAATCAACCGTTGTTGATCCGAGACACATAGTCCCCAAATCAACCGTTGTTGATCCCAGACACATAGTCCCCAAATCAACCGTTGTTGATCCGAGA
>JBCATW010000006.1:0-26266 GCA_038406705.1 Eurycea bislineata
AACCTCGGGCACTGAGACCAACCTCATTTCTTTATTTTACAAAAAGATTCGCAACAGTAGACTAGGCACTGACTTGAAAATCAGATCTAGCTGGGAGGAGGCAGTGGGAATCCAGTTTGAAGACCACATTTGGTTTGATATTTGTGACAGAGCGAGGTGCGTCTCGATTTCCATGCGCCTCAGGCTCATTTACTTCAAATGTCTACACATGGCTTACATAACCCCAGCCAAACTGCATGCATTTGACAGATCCAAGGTTTACACATGTAAAGCTTGCTCTGCAACAAATCCTGCCTTTTTACACGTTGCGTGGGGTTGCCCAGTGATAAACAGCTTTTGGGAAAATGTCATCAGAGTAATCAATGATGTATGTGGAATAACTTTGACAAACTCCATACAGGTGACTATGTTGCAGGTACTCGAAAACGTTCTGAGGAAGAAAATCAAATGGACACACTTAGCACTAGCAGTTGCCAAAAGATCAGTGGCTAAATTGTGGATGAGAGGGAAGTCGCCCTCAATCAAGGCATGGCTACTGGACCTAACTCACTGCAGAGATTGTGAAGAAACACTTGTGTCATGTATTGAAGCTCCGATGAAAAACACAGAAAGCTGGAATGACTTTGGCAATTACCTGTTCAAAAATCCCTTAACAGTTTCACGATGAACACTTTACCACTCTGAAAATAAGCTGTTATACACTTCTCACAAACACAAGCTGATTATGTATGTATACTGATGTATTGCAAAAAGCAAGTGGCACTTCAATGCGCATCACTGTTATTGTCTTCTCTTTTTCATTTCCTTTCTGGTTTTGTCTTAACACTGTTTATTGTTTTCTATGTCGGTATGCAAATCTACCAAAACTCAATGAAATTATATTATAAAAAAAATATTAACATATTATGTCGCTGCCAACGCTTTTTGCACAAATACTAACAGATGATGCAGAACACAGATGCTGCCAATGTTAGGGTCCTATTACAAATGGACATTGAAGAAGCACTGTGGGTAGAAAACGACAGAGTATCTCTTAGGGGTCAAATAACTTCTGGTTAAAAACCTATAGCGAATAAATCGCAATCTGGCGCATTGTAACAATGAACGAGTATGTTGACATGCCCGTCCCCACTGCTCATCAGTCAGGGTGGTATCCAAATCCTCCTCCCATTGACCCCGAATGGCGACAGTAGAGCTGTCGTGGATCTTCAAAAGGCACATGTATAGAGAGGAGACCCTGCCCGTGCCCGTTGTTAATTGACAAATATGGTGCAACAGAGGGGTAGGATCGGGCTCCAGTGGAAGGCATGGCCATTTCGATTTCACCATCGTCCACATTGGCAGCATCTACTGGCAACTGGAATTTCATTGCCATCAGGGATTTTAACTGCAATTGCTACTAAGGGCTTTATATAGCCGAAAACACACACGCTCTACTGTCTACAACTAACTTTACAAGATAAACTCCTAGGATTTGTCTGTTTTTCATTCTTCTTCCTTCCCGTTTTTTCTTAACGGATGAAGGGAAGAGCACGCACTTCAGAAGCGAGTGCTTGAGCGTAGAGCTGGGCGAGCCTGAAATTTTGCAGCACGAGCCGAGCCCGAGCCGAGCCTGGCATGGGCTCTGCGAGCCCGAGCCCACCCACGAGCCGAGCCCGAGCGCGCGATATTGTATAAATGCAGTGCATTTATACATTTTTGTTTGAAAATATAGAATGGAAATGTATAAATGCACCATATTTATTCAGTTTCACTCAAGGGGCTGAGCTCGAGCTTGGCAAATTCCTGGCGAGCCCGAGCCGAGCCTAAGGTTGGGCTCGAGCCCAGCTCGAGCCCACTAGGGCTCCCCCAGCTCTACTCAAGATAATCTTAGGATGCAACATTATACACAACATAGGAAGATAGCAAGATAATCATAGGATGCAACATTATCCACAACATGGGAACATACCATGAATTAGTACCATTGAGCTAATGATAGGATGCAATATTATCCACAACATGGGAAGATAGCAAGATAATCATAGGATGCAACATTATCCAAGGTATGGAAAGATAGCGTGAAATGGTACAGTACTAGCAAGATAATCATAAGATGCAACATTATACACAACATTGGAAGATAGCATGAAACAGAACTATCGAGATAAGTATAGGATGCATCTGTCAAACTCGCCTTATCCAGGCAGAAGAGACGACGACTGAAAACCAATGGACCGGATGGGACGACAAGTCGATAGCTCCCAAGTTTCCCTCTCTCAAGAACTTGAGAAAGGGAACCTGGGAAAAATCTGTGAAGGATGAAAAATCCCCTGCAAAACAGAAAGGAACAAATGAGGAGTAGAAAAGGAGAGAAAACTAAGGCCAGGAACTAGAAGGAAGGGGTGAACCCTAGGGTCAGCAACCCTTGGACCTGACCAACAGAAGCATGTAAATAACTCAAGGGAGAGGACTGAGGGAATACTCGTACCTAAAGGAAAACTAGCGGTCTGAGGACGTCCTAAAGGGGAAGGAAAAAATTAACAGGAGAATTGGATAAATACCAAAGAAGAAACGGGAATTTCTAACACAGGGGAAAGGAATAACAGGAAGGAACCAGAGAAAGCAAGAATGCATAATGCACACGAGGAAAGGATCACGGCACACCAAGGAACGTACTTAAACAAAGTAAACAAGTAGGAGGAAACACGTCAAAGACAAAGCAGGGGACAAAACAAAACTAGCACCGGGTTAGTAACATTTACACCAGACGCCACAATACAATGGATATAACACAAGGATGATACACAGGGGAAATAGCAATACAAGGAAACTAGACATACACTGAACAAACCACAAACAAAATATGCTTAAGGGAAAATAATTAAGAGGACTGTAAAAAGGATGAAGCAAGAAGGCCAGGATAAGGGCTACAAAAGGGACAGAGGGAAATGAGAGACACAAGGGAAGAACACAAACACCAAAGAGGGGGGCCGGAAAGCACAGGAGGCGGGAAGGAAGAAGGGACCATAAACAAACAAACAGAATACAACGAGTGGGTAAAAAGCAAGGATGAGAAAAAGGGGCGAGAGGGAAATAACAGGGAGAAGCTGGCGAGCAGAAACACTGCAGAAACAAGAAATTAACTGCCAGAGGTTGCGACGAACACTCAGATTCGCACGGAGCTTGGCGTTCTCCACGTGTAAATGCTGGCAGCCAGGGTGAGTGTACTGACATACAGATGCTTCGGCGTCATGACGGCAGAAGGGAAGACAGAGGGAAACGTCCCCTTCCACGTATGACATGGGTCAACGAAAACAGCAACAAAAGAATGAGGTTGCCAGGCAGCCTTGCATGCAATAATACGAATCAGACAGCGGGAGGACGAGGGACAGCGCCTCGCACCCGCACAATGATATGCAGAGGTCACCGAAGTGCGACACCATGCCTCCTCCCAAGGGCTCGAGGACGAGAGGCGAGGGGCATGAACACCCGAGGCAGGTTACCAGGATCTCTCAGACGCATCGTACCCTTTCCAAGACACTAAGTAAAACAAGCGACCTTGCAAAATGTTCGAATCGCAAATACCATCGATCTCGTACTCCGAAGAACCAAGAACCGAAGGAGGATGGGTAGGTGCGCGATCCGAAAAAGTATCATGAGTGTACGTTTTAAGGAGAGAGACGTGGAACGTCATATGAATGCGCCAACGCGAAGGCAAAACAAGACTCATCTATACTTCATTAATCACATGCGATATGACAAAAGGGCCAACAAAACGCGGGTCAAGACAACGGGCACCCAACAATGGTAGATGTCTAGTGGACAACCAAACTTTGTCTCCCACTTGGTACCTAGGGGCAGAACGGCGATGCCTATTGGCAATCAAGCACATGCGATTGGCTGACTTCGCAAGTGCCCTGGTCATAAACCGTTGAGTCCAGTGAATGCCCGAAATCTGGTCTGCAAGAGCTGGCAAGGTGGGTTCCGATTGCATCGGAACGGGTAATAGACGGGGATGCAAGCCGTAGGATCCATAGAATGGACTAACTGAAGAGAAGATGCAGGTGTGTTATTTATCGCAAATTCAGCTATGGGCAAATAGGATGCCCAATCATCCTTTGTGGCATTCACGTACTTACGTAAAATGGACTTCATAGTTTGGTTCATTCTTTCTGTGAGCCCATTACTTTGGTGATGAAAGGAAGAGTTAAGGGATTTTGTTAATGTGAAGAATGGTACAAAGACGGGACCAAAACCTGGAGTTAAACTGTGTACCCCGATCGGTTATTTACGCGCGGGAACACTGTGTAATCTTACTACTTCCTTGATGAAGATGGAAGCAAACCGCTGAGCAGTGGGCAGACCTTCCAAAGGAATCAAGTGACACATCTTAGTAAATGCATCTATGATCGTCAGGATAGTATCATATTTTTCTAATTTGGGAAGGCTTACCACAAAGTCCATCGACACTATGTGCCACACCTCGGAGGTATCGGCAAAGGGTGTAAGAGTCCCATGGGTTTGCCAATGACGTGATTAGATTGGCAACAAACCGGACATGTAGTGACATATGCCTTGACATCCTTTCTTATAGTAGACCATGGAGAGTGGTAGCCACGCCTCTACGTCCTGCTAGTGGGTTGTCATGGCAGAACTTCAAAGCCCATCTTTTAGCTTCAGGGGTATGTAGTACTAGTCGATGACCACGAAACACTTGTTTGTCTCATATGAGGAATTCAGGATCGGTACGGAATATCGAGTCAGGGTCTAAGGCTTGTGTTGCTTTCCTTAAATCTTCTAGTATAGACCCAACAGGTATAATTTCAACTGTGTTATCACTGTTGTCTCGCCTAGAAAAAGCGTCAGCAACGGCATTATCCGTACCAGGTATGTGTGTAATACGGAAGTCGAATTGTGCAAAGAAGAACACCCACCTGGCTTGCCTTGAGTTGCGACAATCCATGTGATTGAGAACCGCTAAGTTCTTATGATCCGTTCTGATAACAACATGGTGTTGTGCTCCCAACAAATGATGACGCCATTCTTTGAAACTATGTTTAACGGCTAATAATTCCTTCTCTAATTTAGTTCTGCTGATGTTAACTTTCTAGAGAAGAAGGCAATAGGATTTTCCCTGTTATCTGATTGTTCCTGAAGTAAAACACCGCCAATGGCAAAGTGGGAGGCGTCTACCTCCAACAGAAATGGCTTGGTGTCATCAGGAGGGCACAAAATAGGGGCAGAAACAAAGGCTTTCTTAAGTCACAAAAAAGCGGACTCAGCAGAAGCAGACCAGGAAAAAACCTTATCCTTTCTTAGAAGATCGTCAAAGGTAAGGCAATATGAGAGAAATTGTGTATGAACTGCCTATAATAATTGGCCAAGCCCAAGAAACGCTGGACTGCTTTTACTGAGGTTGGCACGTGCCAGTTGGTGACTGCCTCGACCTTTTTTAGGATCCATAGAAAACACTTTAGCTAAAAGGATATATCCCAGATATTCTACCTGGTTCACTGAAATTAAGCATTTTTCCAATTTGCAGGGTAAGGAATGTTGCTGTAGCCAACATAACACTTGTTTAGTATTGTGCACATGATCCTCATAAGTCTGGGAAAAAATCAAGATGTCGTTGATATACACTATACAAGTAATTTGTAATAAATCTGAGAAGATATGATCGACAAATCTCTGAAAGATAGAGGGGGCGTTTACCAAGCCAAATGGCATGACTTGGTATTCATACTGTCCATAAGGTGTGCGGTTTTCCAGGTGTCTTGGGGCCTGACTCTGAGGAGATGATAGGCGTCTTGAAGATTGAGTTTTGTATACCACTTAGCTCCATTGACCGTATCTAAGATATCTGCTATCAATGGTAACGGTAACGGGTATCGATCTCGAATAGTCACCTTATTAAGCCCACGATAGTCGATACACGGTCTGAGGTCCCCTGTTTTCTTTCACATGAAAAAACAGGGGAGCCCCGGCCGAAGATTTGGAAGGTCGTATCAGACCGTTGGCAAGGTTTTCATCTAGGTAGCTGCGCAATTCGCTCTTTTTGTGACTCCTCAAACAATACAATGGACCAAAAGGCACCACAGCATTGTCTACCAAATCAATACCACAGTCCAGATTAGAACGTAAGGGAGGAAGGGGTTTAATCTCCCTGTCGACAAAAACCTCTTTCTGATCATGAAAACAGGATGGTAAACTGATCTGAGAAACAGTACGTTTCTCAGGGTTGTTGTCGAGGATTTAAGTAACGAGATCTGCACATTGGCGTATGGAAATACATGGAACCCTCAAACCAATCAACCCAAGGGTTATGGGCATGCAGCCATGTAATGGCTAGAATAATGGTAAAATGTGGGGATTTAATAATGCAAAAATAAGAAATGAACTACCAGAGGCAGCGATGAACACTCACTGATTCGCACGGAGCTTGGTGTTCTCCGCGTGTAAATGCCGGCAGCCAGGGGACGTGTAATGACGTACAGACATTTCACTGTCATGACGGTAGAAGGGAAGACGTAGGGAAACGCCCCCTTCTGCGCATGACACGGGTCAATGAAAACAGCAACAAAGGAAGGAGGTTGCCAGGCAACCTCGGACACAAGAATATGAATCAGACAGCGGGAGGATGAGGGACAGCGCCTCGCACCCGCACAATGATATGCAGAGGTTGCCGAAGTGTGACAGCATCATTATCCACAACATGGGGAAATTGCATGAAACAGTACTATCAAGATAATCATAGGATGCAACATTATCCACAACATGGGAATATTGCATGAAACAGTACTATCGAGATAATGATAGGATGCAAAATTATACATGACATGGGAACATAGCATGAATCGTTACTACAGAGATAACCGTAGGGTGCAACATTATCCACAACATGGAAGATAGCAACATACTCATAGGATGTAACATTATCAATGACATGGAAAGATAGCATTAAATGGTACTAATGAGATAACAATAGGATGCAACATTATGCACGACATGGAAAGATAGCATGAAGCAGCGCTATCAAGATAATCATAGGATGCAACACTATACAAGACATGGGAAGATAAAATGAAACGGTACTACCGAGATAACCATAGGATGCAACATTATACACGAGATGGAAACATAGCATGAAACGGTACTACCAAGATAACTATTGGATGCAATATTATACACAACATGGGAACATAGCATGAAATAGTAATGCTGATATAATCATAGAATGCAACATTATAAAAGACATGGGAACATAGCATGAAACAGTAATACCGAGATAATCATAGGATGCAACATTATACACGACACGTAAAGATAGCATGAAACGGTACTAGAGAGATAATCATAGGATGCAACATTATCCATGGCATGGGAAGATAGCATGAAATGGTACTACCGAGGTAATCATAGTTTGCAACAATATCCATGACATAGAAAGAAAGCATGAAACAGTAATACCAGCATAATCTTAGGATGTAACATTATACACATCTTGGGAACATAGCATGAAATGGTACTGCTGAGATAATCATAGGATGCAACATTATCCACTACATGGGAAGCTAGCATGAAATGGTACTACCGAGATAATCCTAGTTGGCAACATTAGCCATGACATGGGAACATAGCATGAAACGGTACTTTTGAGATAATCATGGGAGGTAACATAAGCCATGACATGTGAAGATAGCATGAAACTGTACTTTCGAGCTAATCGTACGATGTAGCATTATCCACGACATGGAAAGATAGCATTAAATGGTACTACAGAGATAATCATAGGATGCAACATTATCCAGGAAGGGGAACATAGCATGAAACCGTACTTTCGAGCTAATCGTACGATGTAGCATTATTCACGACATGTAAAGATAGCATGAAATGGTACTGCCGAGATAATCATAGGATGCAACATTATCCACGACATAGGGAGATAGTATGAAACAGTAGTGCTTTTTAATCCTATGGTTTATAGGAATCAAGGACATGACCTTTGATTTTGAAAAGTCAGTGTTAAGATTAAGATTACACATAAAAGCTGCTGCAGTGAACTTGGTGTTCACACTAGAATAACAGCGTTGGCAACATACAAGACAATGGGGGACAGGCAAGCCACCCGCACTTGGTGTATCAGCCTGCACCTCTAAGAGGTCGCTGACGATGCCATTAATATAGAAATTAGGGAAATGAGTCCAAGGGGGCACCCCTGTCTGACACCTCTGAGGATACGGAGACCCTTGTGGAAGACCACTATCCCCTGCAGATCGCAGTGTATTTTCAGAAGAGCAGCAATTAAACCTGATGGACTATGAGCTTCACTTAACATGGACTAAAGGAGATTGTGGTCCCTTGTAGGGGATGTGTAATGACCCAGGGTATAGTAAAGTAAGAGTTACCTGGTCCATGGGAAAATGAGATCTGAAGCTATATATACGACAACGGCCGCCCTCATAAAACGTAAGGCGGCCGTTTAGGGAAAACAGGCACCAACGGCAGAGGAGAACCTGGGAAATAGATTGCAGATATTTAGACTCTTAAAGGAGTTGCTCAAAGACTTAAAATAAAGACTTAGTAATTGATTAACTACTAAGCCTTCCTTGACCAGTGGCGGGCCGAGCATACCAAAGAGAAAACCAAACTGGGAGGCTGGACAGTAGGAAGTGCAGAAAATATGTACAGCGCCAAATGTCCAGAGACATGTACATAGGAGAAAGTGGTATAAATATATATGTTTATAAAGATATGTCTATTAATATTATGTAAACATGTACAGTGGAAATGTACAAAACTAAGGCTATGGATAGTATGTCTATTATGTGCATGACTGGAAGGTGCTCAGATGGATGATGATCACTTCCTATAACTGGCCAAATGTTTACTGGATACACTTTGGGTGGTGGTGCTGTGGAATAACATGGATAGTCGGGAAAAGAGTAACTTGGGTAGGAGTGGGTGAGGTGTGACATGGATGGCAGCTGGTGAGGTGTGACATGGGTGGGATGTGGGGAGATGTGACATGGGTAGCAGGTGGTGAGGTGTGACATGGGTAGCAGGTGGTGAGGTGTGACATGGGTGGGAGATGGTGAGATGTGTGTCAGAGTATTATATATGTGGGATTATTAATATACAAAAACTAACAATAGGTAAGAGTCCTATCTCCACTGGCTTTCGCTTGCCAATGCTGACAGCCAGCTATCTATCACTCAAGACTGACAGCTGTAATGAACAAGTGTCAATGATGTGCTGTCACTAACCCCTGTACCACTGACCTCATAAATTACAAAGTAAAGTATTCACTTTAAAACCTGTAATTAAACTCAGTCCACTGACTTATGCAGGTCTTGTCCTCCAAGTATAGCCTTATAGTTCAAATCTTTAGACCTGCCTGTTATAAACTACACCTGTAAAAGAAAATGTGTGTTCCAACAATATTCTAATACAGTCTCACACCAGAGTCTCTGAAACTCTCCTCTTGTGTGAAGTGTTATTCTGACACCTGTCAGTCAAGTGTGTGAAGTGACCCACTCAATGCAATCCAAGCAGTAACCAATTCAGTCAACAAACCCAGAGAATACAATGAATGCTTTTACACCACATCCCCCAAAGAAAGACACAACAAGGTATTGGAGATCAATGTTTGTGTATTGCTTATGGTCTCCAAAAAAGAAAAAAAAGTCCCTATTTTGGTTCACTTTTTAAATGACACTCAAAGCACTTGAGTGTGTTATCCTGCAAACTCTGATTACAAGTCAATGCGTTTTTAAGATGTTAGCTATTTCTTCCTAGGGAGGGAATAGTAAATCTATGCACAAAATGCCTTTTTAATTCACTTTTTGGTATATCTGGGAGTTTTCTGAAAAACTTTTACTGTGTAAAATCAATTCAGATTATTCCTTAGATAACTTGCCCTATTGCAACCTTATCAGACTTTTAATTCATTACTAGGAATTATTTAAGTCCAGAAAATGAAATTAATGGCTTTTTAGCCTGTTTAAATATTTTTCCTGGGTTCAAGCAAGCTTGGACACCAGTAAAAGTATGTTCTAAATTGACTATAAATGTGCACTCAATTAATAAAAACAATCTGACCCAGGTTCTGGACCTGGGGTGATTACCAGCAATTAATTAACACAATTAAACCAATTAAAAATAGAAAATAAACAGTCTTTTGCTTTTTTACAAATAGTTCAACTAACTCTAAAAATCAGGACAAATGCCTACAATGTATAGCCGATTATTCTTGACTTTTAGCAATGTATTTGAACCGTCTAGCTATTTTCTACGCAAAGTTATTCAACTTTGTTTGAAAAAACGACAGACGTTTGTAAGGAAAACATTTCTAAGTGCCCGCACATGCGCAGTTCTGCAAAAAAGGAACTTTGAAGAAATTTCAACTGGAAAATTGCAACAACTTGAAATAAACACTGCAGACAGCTATCCACAGGGATTTCGAGCAAGGCAAGACTTGCTCAGCCCAGGGACAGCGTAAATATTTTTACTTTACCTCATAAACGTTGTGTACAACATGTAACAAATAAACGGTTGAGAAAATTCCCTGAAACTGTTTCAGCAACTTTTACCTTCAGTTGGATACACTTTCCAACAGTGTTTCAGCCGGGGTCACTTTGTAGCACTTGGGAAAAAACTATACTGTACCGCGTCCTTTGGGAAAAATCCTAACTGCAGTTCTAAAAATCTGAGAATATGTAGCCTAGCTCTAGGCTAATATTCTTGACACTTTAAAACAGTTTTTGTATTTTTCTGAAGTACGGGATGAGACTAGTATTCGGACTAGCTCACCGTAAATCAGCGACCGTGTAAAAACAGATAAAATAAATTCCTTTGACTGTTAGGACATCGAGTTTACAGCCATCCCTTGTTAACCGAGATGACGCCTTCTTCACTCAAAGGCGCTTATCCCCTCAGGCGCTGATCCCCTCTACGGCCCTTACCTGTACTCTGAATTCGCCCTATCACACTACCTGCTATTCCGTGCTGGTTTCCCTTCGCCGGCAATCACCATGGCCAGATCGTTTCCTCACTTGACCCGCAGGGCGTCCCGACGGGTGAGCCACTCGCAACCGGCTGTGCTGCGATTCACACGTCGCGGGCCCCGAGAGGCTTACCCACGGGTCTTTTCTGGCATGGACTTCCGTGGGGCGGCGTTGCCGTACCCACGCGCAAGGCGCCACACCCACACCCTTTGCCGGTTCTGGCGCCCCTTACCTGACTATTTTGGCCCCCATTCTACTTTACCATTTCAAGATGGCCGCCAGCCCTTTTATGACTTGGCAGCCTGACCTTGCCTGGAAGAGTCACATGATCATCTCTCCCTTTGTCACGATTGGCTGTTCGTTCTGGAGGGAAACCAAGTTGAATCTAATTGGTTACACTATATAAACTGCCCGGAAACTCCAGTTAGTGTCTGAACATTGACCTGGTTGGTAGTTCGGGCGTTGTCTCCTTCCTGCACCTTGTTTACTTGGCTTTTGACTTTGGATCTTGACTCCCTGACGATTCTTACGGTTCTGATTTGGCATTTTACTTGACTCGCTGGTTTTGGACTTTGGACCCCTCTTGTGGATTGGTACCTGGTTCTGATTTGGTTAGTAGTCACTGGCGATTGGACTTGGCCTCCTTATTGACCCTTCGTTTGGATTCTGACTTTGCTGTGGTATATTTGGATATTTCTATATTATTCTTGTTGCAGTTTCTCTTTGTCTATCTCCTGTTTTGATTGTCTGACCCTGTTTCCCTTCTCCCTTGGAGAAAACTTACCTTTGGATTAAGGGGGTCCCCGTGAGGGGTCCTCCTGACACGAACCTGGTATCCAACGTGCCTGGGGTCAACCTCTGGTGGGTGTCTTGTTTTTTTTTCTTTAATCTTCCCTCCTTCTCATTGCAATACTGTCCAGACCCTAATCTTGTTCTTGTCTCTTTTCTCCTTAGGTTCATCCGAGCTAGGGCCCCCTGGGTGTCACGGTTGCCCAATGATGCACCAATGTACAATGATGCACCCAGTGATACACCAATGTAAATATGTAAATACCTCTCTAAGAACTTTGTCATAAGAACTCATAACTCTAAAGTCTGAGCTATCTGCGTCGAGTTACAACCTACTAAACACCTTGTACAAGAACACTCCTTGCGTTCTACAAGGAAGGCAACACTAAAACCATCTCTCAACTCACTCGTCGACCCGTCTCCCTTACCTCACTGCTGTCACTTGGAATCCTGGGAGCTCTGCGCGAGACTCTTCACGAGCGCCTCCTGTGCTGCAGCGTCAATCCTGGGAGCTCTGCGCGAGACTCTTCATGAGCGCCTCCTGTGCTGCAGCGTCACGGCCCCACGGCCGTTGCTTTGGCTTTGGTTTTCCTAGGGGAAGCAGCTTACACTCACGGCTCCTGGAAGCGGATCTTAGACAAGGACCCCAATCTTTAGCAAAGACCCTGAGCTCACAGCAGGTGAGCGATCTAAGGAACTTGCCCCCCCCCCCGGGACTCCGTCGAGTCGTCCCGTGGGCAATTCTTACGGCTTTTAGACGGGGAGCCCGGCCCCCGTCCCTACGCTCTTCGAGGCCGCGCCCCCTTGCCGGAAGGGGCCTCCCTCTTTTGAACCCGCCTTCGGGCAACAAGGAAGCGGCTGCCTCGATGGCCCGCCTCCTAGACAGCGCCTCCCTCAGGGTCCTCCCTTGGGCGAGCAAACATGGACTAACATTGCCTAGCAACGTCAGCCGCTGAAGCCAGCGGTAACAAGACACAGCCACAGATTAAACCTACAGACCCGGCGTCGCCACTAACAAGGTGAGGGTCATTTCAAAACAGCACATAATTTCTGAAAGTGGGGAAAAGACTACAGAAGCTGATTAGCCCTCTCTCTCTCCCTGATAGAACACCCAAGACCAAGAACACACTCGAACAACCACTCGAACTACCAAGAGCAGCACTGCATCAAGCATCTCCAAACAGGCGACGCCGGCGTGATCCCTTTAGTTAGAGGGCCCACGCTGTCGTCTGCCACTGCGCCACAGCCCCGCAACAGCTAGGACCAGCACACACTCACAAGTAAGTGAAGCTATCTGACATTCTCTGACACTGGGTCCTCATGGGTTCGTGTCGTGTCTCAGGACAAGACCTAGGAATCAAAGGGAAATTATTTTTAAGAGCAAATTCGCCATCAATGTAACATCCCGGAGCCCCTGAATCCACTAAAAGAGGGAAAAAATTACCTTTACCAATAATAGGAAATAAAACTGGCAGAGTAATAAAAATAATTTCGTTCTTACTTAAATCAGTTTGAAAAATCCTTTCTGAAGAAGCAATAAATGGGGAATTAAAGAATGTTGAGCCCAAAACAGGATCCCCTAAGACTGTTGGGCTTGGGAGTTTACCTCTTTTGGATCATCAGCATTAGAAATTAAATGAGGAGGTTCAACCACTGATAAAGCTGAAGACTCCTGAGATGGAGAATTTTTAATAAGCCTACAATTTTGTACAGAATGTCCTGAGCGCCCACAGTAAAGGCATAAACCTTCCTTTCGTCGCCGAGCCTTCTCCTCTTCTGTAAGACGAGGACGAGGACTAGAAGTTTTCTTCACCTCAGGAACCACAAAAGGGGAGTCCAACTTTGGTAAATCTGTCTTAGGTAATATACCCCTAGAATTAAAGTTACTATCCCTACGCAAGGACATTTTAAAACTTTCATGCCTACGCTCCCTTAATCTATGGTCTATTTGGAGTGTAAGATCAATTAACCCTTGAAGATCCTCAGGGAGTGGAAAAATGGTTAAAAGCAAATCTTTGTATTCATCCCTCAAACCACTCAAGAAAATAGAATACCTGGTGGGCTCTACCCAATTTAATTCTGCGCTCAGTTGCTGAAATCTATTTAAGCGCGAAGACAAATCTCGAGATCCCTGCTTTAAATTTAAAAATTCTGCACTTAAGGATTGCTTGGCGAATCTCCTTTCAAATATTCTTTTAAACTGCACAATAAATTCATCAAAATTATCTAAACAAGGGTTTAGGCCCTCAACAAGGGGGGTTGCCCAATTCTGAGCCTCTCCAGCCAAGTTAGAAATTAAAAACAAAACCTTTGATCTATCCGAAGTGAACTGGTGAGGCTTCCCCAGGAAATGTAAAAAACACTGAATTAAAAAATGCCTACAAGTTCTAGGGTCCCCTAAATACTTTTCGGGAGGGCTTAACTTCAGATTCTCTGGTTTAAGGCTTGGAAGCTTGGGAGTATGTCCTGAAGGATGGGGAGTAAGATTGGGAAGCTCAAAATCCTCCTCTGACATTACAGGATCGGATTCATCCCCACGGGATTCGGAAGATGGCATCCCCTGACCTATCTCCAAGGCCTTTAAGCGGAAACTAATCTTTCTATTCTCTTTCTGTATGTCGTCTAAACGTTTCAGAATCTCCTCCATGGTCAACGGAGCTGAGAAAAGGGCTTCATCAACAATGACACAGATTCAAAAAGGTTGACTAACCTGAATGCTGGCTTGACCGGTGGCTGGAGGGTATTAGCGAAGACAACCACCCCAGACTAACTGTAGGTCTGGGGAGGCTGGCGCCGCCAGTTGGGTTAGGGTTGATGAGACGGTGGAGAGCCTGGGGTGTCTTCTGGAAGTGATATCTTGCTTGGCAGGTGAGAGGTGCTCAGGATAAGATGTGTCTCAGGTGCTCGGGTATGCTCAGGGCTGTCCAGGATTGAGGCGCTGCAAAACAGATTGAGAGGAGGTCAGGATGGTTTGGGGTTTAATTGTGGTTGTGGGGAAAGGTGTTCAAGGATTAGGAATGAACCTTGCATGTAGGAAGGCGGCGCCAGGGGTGTGATCTGTGGAGGTGCTTTGAGTGCCTGACGTGGCTTGGGTTCTTGTGGTTCTCTTTCTGGGAGGAGAGAGAATTTGGATTAAGGGAGTCTCAAGGACTTAGATCTGGCTATTATTAGATTCCGCTTGATTGCTTCTACTTACTAATTTAATTTGGTGGAGGTGATGGAGAAATTCATTGTGGCCACCAGAGGGCGCTGGAGAGCGCCAGGCTTAGAAGAGAGTTGGGAGCGTGGCCAGGAGGCTGCTGGTAGAGACAGGGTGAAGTGACAGCCTGGTGAGGCGAGCGGGTGGTGAGTCTCGTTTAACCTTACTCACCCCTCGCGATGTCGAGCTGGTAAAAGGAGCCGGCAGGAAGAGCTGATGTGGGGAGCCGGCAGTGTGAGCCCTGGAGGGCGTGTGGGATGCGCCAGTTGAGGAAGCGCTGGCTCCAGGCAGGTGAGGAGGGAGCGTCGCATTAGGTGTGGAGGCGTGTGGCGTTGCGCCTAGCGGGGTTAGAGGACCGGGCTGGGCCTTTGGAAGAGAGAGAGAGGGCAAGGTCGTTGTCTGTGGCGAGAAAGACGTTGACGAAGTGCCAGTTGGCGTTCGTCTGGTCTTCTTATAGTGTGGATGACGTGCTGAAGTCGGGTGGCAAAGGGACCGACTTCTAGAGTGTCCTGCAGGCTCGCAGTGCGAGCATGGAAGTTTGGGGAGCTGTGGTGATGCAGGATCTGTAAGACCGTAAAGACTGCTGGAATCTGTAGGGAAATGGTGCAAACATTAAAACTGTAAATACTGCAGGAATCTGTGCAAGGGTAATACAAACTGCAGGTGTCACAGTCTCACACCATTTAACACTCTAGTCACTCTATCCAAAATACTCTCTTTAACTAACCTTATCAACACCAGACCCCCATTGTCGGCCTGCATGCTCTCAAATCTTCCATTGGATACTAGCAATCTCTCGAAGGAAACTTCAGCAAGACAGTAGACGACGTCCCTCCAAGAACCTTTTCAACCTCGCGCTCACCACGCGCAACCCACGCTTACAAAGGCGACTAACATTCTAGTGACGTCGCCTTTGCAATGTTTGCATGCCACCGGACTGACCTCCGTTAACAAGCTCTCCAGAAAACGGCCCCAACTCTCACCCGAAATTACTCAAGAAACTGAAAAGGTGCGAAGATAACTCACAGCCTCACTGCCGTTTCCCTCCCGGAATTCCTGCAGCAAGATCCGCCCTCGGACCTCTTCCTACAGCCCTGTTGCGAGACCAAATAGCCTCTGGCGAGGTCCTGATTCAAGCCGGGACTTACAAGTGACTTCCTTTTGCCGAACTCCTCTTGCCGGCAAGTCGTGGAGGACTCTTTACCTAGTTAGGCCAGACAGGACTTCCCCTTTCAACGTCCGTCCTCCCAGCCAGCATCCTCACGAGAGTCCCACGCTCCCGGGACGTAAAGGGTGTGTGGCTAACTGGGCCACTCTGAGGCGAAAGGACCTGTGTGCAGCCGTCTCCAATAGGAGAGCAGGTGCAAACCATGCACAAGTCTAAAGAACTCTGGACTCCCAGAACTCATTCCTTCTGCTACCATCACTCCGAACCATTTAAAACCCGGCACCACCGTTTAATAGGTGGGTGCTTGAAATAGTGTTGGGACAAGCGGGAAGTTAAATTAACAGTAAGCAGATGCTACAGCACAGACACTAATCTCCCCCTCACTCTCTGTGCACTCTGTTCTTTTCCCTGAACCCTTCAGAGTGAAGCCAAATCGAGAAACCAGAACCACAGTCAAGACAGAGACCTGCCCATTTATCCCAGAAGACCTCCTGCTTCACCTAATTCCCCCAGGTGGTGCCGGCGCAGGGCACACCGAGAAGTTCGGGTGCCCTGCTCCGTCGCTGCCATAATCATCTGGGACCAGAGCACACCGGAACCAGCCAACCAAGGTTAGTTATAGCTTGCATACTTATCACACCAGGTTCCAGGCAGTAGCATTGTTGCAGACAGGGAGAGTGTGGGAGCTAATGGAAGGGCCCAGAAACTTATGATGCTTTAATGTCAAGCAAAACTAGTAGAGAGGATTATGTGACCTTGAGGTTATGTGAAGTGTGAATACTGTGGTGACCACACTATAAATAAAGGAAGCTCTAGTGACCAGTCTATGAGAGACGCGTCATGGCATAACTATGAAATGACATGAGGGAGAAGTGAAACTACTGAGGTGTGGCATGACACTTCAGGGTGCGAGGTGTAACAGTATCCATGTGAGTGTGGTGGGCTATATGCATGGAGAGTCAGCTGTGTGTATGATAGTATGATCACCTCATTGTATAGAACTCCAGCTGTGTGTATGTAAGCACATGTTTGTGTGTGGTGTGTGCTTGAGTGTGGGGTGTGTGTGTGTTCATGTGCATGGTGTGTGTGTGTGTGTGCATGTGTAAGTGTTGTGTGTTGTGTGGTGTGTTGTATCTGTGTGTGAGTGTGTGGATGTGTATGTGTGTGTGAATGTGCATGCGCACAATGAGATATAAGCTGGGTGCTTGGGGGCACTAGTGTTAGCTGTGGTTTTGGTGTGCTAATGTATGCCTACCTGTGACTGGTTTCTACCCACTGTATTGGTGTCTATGCAGTGTGTGTTTTAATGAGCGAGTGATTGGCGATTGCTATACCCCTTGCAGCCATGATGGCGGCTGGGGGGGCCTTGTGTTCTAGCTCCTGCTGTTATGCTCTTCTCTTCTCAGCTCTATCCTTTGCAGCCATGATAGCGGCTGGGGGGCCTTGTGTTCTAGCTCCTGCTGTCAGGCTCTCCTGTTCTCAGCTGTACCCCTTGCAGCCATGATGGCTTCTGGGGGGCCTTGTGTTCCAGCTCCTGTTGCAGCCATGATGGCGGCTGGGGGGGGGCCTTGTGTTCTAGCTCCTGCTGTCAGGCTCTCCTCTTCTCAGCTGTACCCCTTGCAGCCATGATGGCGGCTGGGGGGCCTTGTGTTCTAGCTCCTGCTGTCACGCTCATGTTCTCAGGCATTGTGTGCTGCTGACACTCTGCCCTCTTAAGTCTCAGAATTAACCAAATGGGTTGTTGGCTTGATTGCTTAACTTTGTTTCTCAGACACTCATAATGCACCCTTTTACACCCCGCAGATCAAATGCTCTCCAACAAGATCGTGACGCGGGACCTCGTCTGGAATATGTAGGAGGAATGGGCCCTCGGGGCGAAGGCGATGCCTTTTGTGAATATGCAGGTAAGATCAGCCAGTCCACTTTTCAATCTTACTCACAGTATTGTACTAACTGAGTTCCCGCCGCCAAGCAGTGCCAGTCAGCTAGGAGCAGCTGGCAGGTGCCCGCCTGGCAGGCGGCCCTTCTGACAGGTTGTTGATATAAACCTCTTGCTGACCAGATTTGAAGAAGTGTCAGCGTTAAAGGGCTGGACAGACTTCAGCACACAGTGAGTTAGAGCCAGACGAGCCATGGAAGAGCTGCGAGAGGGTGGCCCTGTTGTATGAGGGAAGCTGGGTGAGGAGATGGTTCTGGCAAGTGCAGGTGGTTGTTGGACTCTGGCGGAAGCTTAGAGAGCAGGTACACCCCCGTAAAGACTACTTAATCTCCTCAAGGCCTGATGGTTTTACCACCCAATCATTTTGCTTCGTGGCTCGGGTTCAAAGGTGGTCTTGCTTCCAAAGTGACTGGGTTTCCGGGTTCCCTCGCCCTCTACGTGGCAGTGGCTCAAGGTACGATCTGGTGGCAGAATAGGGGAATGGGGGTCAAAAGAGAAAACAAGAATGGTCTGAGTTAGCCTATGACCGTTCAGCCCCTTTGGTTTGAGACTCTTATCTCTAATTGACTTCCTAGGAATCTCCCCTCTCTCCTCCTCCCAGATTGACCCACCTGGGAATAGTGGCGCCGGGCTTTAATGGTCTTCTTCCAGAGGGACTCTTGATTCAACTGGGGGTTTTCAAGCTGGGAAGGTGAGTAGAGTAGTGCCAAGGTTAACCTTCTGTGAGCTCAGTGGATCCTGTCAAGTTGTTAATTCTGCTGATGGCGTTAAAATTGATTCGTATGAAATACTGGAAGAAAACTGTTGGCAGAGCTAAATCCGGACAGGTTTCCTAGCACTTGTGTTGAGCAAGGGGGCAGATCTAGGAGGCGTCGCTTAGGAGCGGCCCGGCGGGAGGCAGGGCAGCTTCGGGCAGTGTGGCCCAGGGGAAGGAAGGCGGGGCGCTGAGCGCAGGGAGAGAAAGAGAAGCAACCGGTTCCCCCTGGTAAGCAGGGGAACCCAACAGGGATGGGAGGCAGTGGCGATGGGCGCCTGCTCTGCTGGCAGCTGGGAAGGAATGGAGGCGAACGGCAGGGCAGCGCCAGTCGGGGAAGCGAGAGGGAAGCAGGAAGTGCAGCTGTAGCGGGGCAGCTGAAAGCTGCGTGTGTCTGGATGAGGTGGGGTTCCCTCTGAGATGGGTTGCGGGTGAATTTTGGTAGCGAGTGAGGCCTAAGGAGCAAGTGACTTGTCGGGTGAGGAAGCCGTTGAAAAGCCGACGCGCAAAGCGCGAAGCTTGGCTTCTAAGTAGTGAGAGGCGTCAACATGGCGTGTTGAGCGACACCAAGGATGTGGTGGGTCAGGCAGGGGGCGGACTAATAAATGCCATGCTGTTTAGTAAGCGAAGGCATGAGATGAAGTTAGCTTGGTTCACAATTCCGAGAGAGCCAGAGGAAAGCAATTAGCTATCACCTGCATTAACAGCTGTAGTTGAGACACATCAAATTTCTACCCTGTATGCTAAGATAATAGCGGCGAGATTTAGAGAAGATCTGCCAATTAAACAAACATGGGAGGAGGATATAGGCTGTCCCCTTGATGAAAATGAATGCTTTGAGATCTGCCAGTGTCAATGAGACTAAGGATTATTTATTTGAAGTTCCTGCATAGGGCCTATTCCACCCCTTACAAAATGAACAAAATACACTGTAGCTCGGATATTCCTTCTGCCGGATGTGGGGAATTAATGTTCAGTGTTTGCATGTTGCCTGGGGTTGTCCAAAAATCAATGCTTTCTGGTTGAGAGTAACCAAATTCAGGAGTGAGATCTGTGGGAGACAAATTAACAATGATATACGAACTGCAATGTTGCAATTGCTTCCTCCTATGTCAACACTAATAAAGAAATGGGCACACATTGCCATAGCAGTAGCAAAAGAATGTGTGGCAGTCAAATGGATGCGTGGCTGCCCCCCAGATATGAAACCGTGGTTGAATTCGATGGTATACATCGAACAACAAGAAACGTCAACTAGACAAGGGCAGCATAGAGTTAAAGTTTGGTCTACGTTCACTGAGAAGTATATAAATTAAGTCATGTATATGTTGTTAGATAACTGAAAGTTGGATTATTTGCCAAGGTTACGAATAGTAACGAAAGAAGTTCTAAAATGAGAGGTTGTTAACACATGTCTGTGTTGTTTTTATAGGTGTTATGAATTGTTATATGTAAAAGGGAAATACTTGGTAAACGTTGGGACTGCCGACTAATGGAATGAACTTGAATGAATTACTGTAGCGTGACCGAAGTTCCTGATGACTGTATACAGACTACACCATATCGAATTATTATCAGCATTACTGATACATATGTATTTTGTTGGTGTGGAAAATGTAATGGATTCTAAGTGGATATTACAGATGAATTAATCCGTAATATCCATAATCCGCTTTATATATAAAATGAAATTAATAAAAAGAATTGAACAAAAAAAGTAGTGAGAGGCGTCACACGTGTGGAGCATACGCACTGGTGAAGGGCAGGGCTGTGATGAAAGGATTGGGACGCTGATTATTGATTGAGGGGCACTGGCTTGGGATGAAAGGATTGAGGGGCACTGGCTTGGGATGAAAGGATTGAGGGGCACTGGTTTGTGATGAAAGGATTGAGGGGCACTGGCTTGGGATGAAAGGATTGAGGTGTAAAGAGTCACTAACCTTGAGATGATGCGCAGGTAGATTGCAGGGCCCTGGAGAATGTGGTCCACGTCGGCGAGGTTACCTCACTAAGAGATGGTGTGGTTACCCCTCGCCGGCGTAGCCTGTAGTTTTGGTTTTCTTGTTTGTTGTCAGGGTGTATTCGTGTTCTTGTTTCTGGCTCGCAGCCCTAGGGTGTCATTAGCTGCAACGAGAAGGTGAGGGGGTTGACTATTTTGCCCAAAGGAGTCCCCTTAAGCTCCTAAAATTCCCCCCCCCCGTGTAGCCTCCTTTACCTGTGGTCAGGCTACGCCGGACTTGACAGGTTCCTTGAAAGGGTTCTTGAGTGAGTCCTGAATGGCAATAGATTTCCTGGTAAGGACAGAAGAAAACGTCCCTTTCCCTCTGTGTTCGTCTGGAGGCTCTCCTGCCTCCGGTGAGCTCCTTCTAAACCCAGGAGGGCTAACCCCGCCTCACGGGGCAGAGAGGGAGGCAGGCCTGGAGCTAGCCAGCGGATTGGTCGCTGGGATGCGCCTCTTCTAGCCTGAAGCCGGGAAGGGGGCGTCTCTTCAGACGCAGTCCGAGAGAGTCTTGGCAACGGCTAAGAGGGATGCCGGCGGGCGACTCGACGGAGCCCGCCGGTGACCTGTTTAGATCTCACCTGAGGGTGAGAGTGTCTTGAGGTTCCTGGGTGGTCACGCCCGCTGTACGGGAGCAGTCCTAAGTTTCCTGGTTCTGACGGCTCTGGGGAGCCCGTAGCAAACGCGACCTCCTCCTGTGGCGGCGAAGCTAGAGCGCCGTTGGGACGGCGCGCGCAGAGTTACAGAGACAGTGATCGCGCGCTGGCATGGCAGCAAGCTAGGTGTAGCTGAAAGGCGAGGCTTGGCTGAGAGGAAGCTTCAGAAGGTAAGAGCTTCGTGACGTGTGCAGGTAGCATGTGCTTACAGGGTTTAAGGGCGGTCAGAGTTGGTGAGTTGAGTATGAGTGCGTGAGTATGGCTATGGTGTTAGGAAGGTAGGTTTGCATGGTGGTAGCCGAGTTGCGTGTATGTTGGCAGTTTTGTGTAGGCAGATGTGTGTTGGCATCAGATGTGTGTTGGCAGTTTCTTAACATTATCCCTCCCTTCAAAGCTCCTCCCCCTCCCCCTGGTCTAACCTTACTTTCCGTGGGGTAGAGGGCGTTCGAGCCGGTTTGAGGAGGTTCACATGAAATGCTGGGTGGATGCGCCAAGAGTTAGGTAACTCAAGTTGCATTACTAGATCAGAAATTTTCTTTTTAATAGGGTAGGGACCAATGTACCTAGGCTTCATTTTAGAAGAGAAACCTTTAAGCTTAATGTTTTTGGTGGAGAGCCAAACAAAATCGTTTTCTTTATAGTCAGGGGCTTCTCGGCGATGTTTATTAGCCTGTAGACAAGCTTGTTTTCTTGAATGTTCAATGTTATGTTTCGTTATGTCAGCGATAGTTTCAAGCCTATTAAATCTCTGTAAAGTTTGAGGTAGGTTTAAAGTTGAGTCGTTTAATGTGGGTACATGGAACATTTTAGGAACATTTCCATACACACATTCGAAGGGGGACATCTTGATGGTTGAGTGCCAGTGATTGTTGTAAGCGAACTCTGCGAGGGGCAAAATAGTCACCCAATCCGACTTAGCGGAGAGGGTATAGCTTCTTTAGGTATTGTTGTAAAGTGCGATTGGTTCTTTCTGATTGCCCATCAGTTTGGGGATGGAAAGATGTAGATAAGGCTATTTCTACCCCCCAGTGCTTTAATAGTTTGGTGTAGAATTGGGCTGTGAACTGTGGCCCTCGGTTAGTGATGATCTTAGTAGGGAGCCCATGAAGTTTATAAATGTGTTGAAGGAACACATCGACCAAGAGTTCAGCAGAGGGCAGGCTTTTTAGTGGGATGAAGTGGGCCATCTTGGAGAATAGGTCCACTACTAACAAGATTACTGTTTTTCCGTGACTCGGTGGGAGGTCTGTGATAAAGTCCATGGCAATTGTTTTCCAGGGCTTATTTTCTGTTTCTATTGGCTTAAGAAGACCTGCGGGTTTGGAAGTAGAGGCTTTAGCTTGGCTACAAGTTACACAAGCTTTAACGTGATCCTGAATGTCTGAAAGCCATTTCTCCCACCAGAATTTACGAGATACTAGTTCTTTGGTTTTCTCAAAGCCTGGGTGCCCTGCAACTAAGCTGTCGTGACACCATTGCAAGACCAAGGGTATCTTTTCCCTTGGCACTATTATTTTGTTATGCAGTAGAGCGTAATTTTGGTCTTCTGTTATTTGAATTTCGGGGTATTTCTCCTTCAGAGCTGATAGTTCTTCTTGAGTTAGTTTGAGAGGGATATTTTCTAGATCAAATAGATCCATGACAAAGACCTTGGAACTGAAAATTGTTTGTTGGGAATTGAGTGGGTCTCCTACTCCTGTATAGCCATACCTTGATAGTACGTCAGCTTTGGAATTTAGTGAGCCCGGACGAAAAGTGATGTGAAAGTTAAATCGTGTGAAAAACAGACTCCACCTTGCATGCCGGGCACTCCTACACTTGACATTCTTAAGGTATACCAGATTCTTATGGTCTGTTATTATTTCTATTGGGGACTGGGTTCCCTCCAAGTAATGTCTCCAATGCTGGAGTGCCAGTTTGATAGAGAGCAACTCCTTTTCGTAAATCGAATAATTCTGTTCGGCTTGGAGCAGCTTTTTGGAGTGGTAAGCAACTGGGTGGGTTACCCCTTCGGAGTCCTTTTGGGAAAGCACTGCCCCTATGGCCAAGTTTGACGTGTCTGTCTCTAATATATAGGGTTTTAAGGGGTCAGGTTGGAGTAGAACGGGAGCCTGGCAAAAGAGTTGTTTCAAGGTTTCGAAGGCATGGTCTTGGTCTTGATTCCAAGCAAACTTTACTGCTTTCTGTGTCAAGTTGGTTAGGGGTTTGGCTACTTGGGAAAAGTTAGGTATAAAACGCCTGTAGAAGTTTGCAAACCCAAGAAATTTCTGGATTTCCTTCTCTGAGGTGGGTCTGGGCCAGGATAGAATAGAACTAATTTTCCCTTGATTCATTTGGACTCTACCCGGTTCCAAAATGTGGCCAAGATACTCCACTCTTTTAGAGTGGAATTCACACTTGGATAGCTTGGCGAACAGTCGATGCGTTCGTAACCTCTCTAGGACTTCTTTCACGTGGGAGAGGTGTTGGGTGATGTTGTTTGAATAAATGAGGATGTCGTCAAGGTATATAGTGACATTGATCCCCAGCAGGTCCTTATAGATATCATTGATGAAGTATTGGAAGGCGGCTGGGGCGTTGCATAAACCAAAGGGCATCACTAAATACTCGTAGTGGCCAAATTTGGTCTTAAAGGCCGTCTTCCACTCATCTCCGGCCCTGATTCGCACGATATTATAGGCCCCACGAAGGTCTAATTTCGTAAAAATCGAGGCCCCTCTAACGTGGTCAATCAAGTCAGAGATGAGTGGGAGAGGGTACCTATTTTTAATTGTGATGTCATTTAAATCGCTGTAATCTATGCAAGGCCTCAGTTCACCTCCCTTCTTCTCAACGAAGAAGATAGGCGCTCTTGCTGGGGATTTACTTGTCCTTATAAAACCTTTCCTGAGGAAATCTTCTAAGTAGTTTTTTAGTACCACCTCCTCATTGGGGGAAAGGGGGTAAATCTTTCCATGAGGAATTGGTTTCTCTGGGATCAGGTCTATTTCACAATCGTACATTCTGTGCGGGGGAAGTTCTTGTGCTTCTTTCTCACTGAAGACGTCTGCATATTCTTGGTATTCTTTTGGAAGTTCCGTGACTGTCATGGTTAGGTCGAGTGAAGCAGACGTGTGTATAGCTGAGTGAGTTTCCTTTCTGGATACGCCACATTTCAAGCAGTAGCGAGGGTGAAACGTCATCTCCCCCTGCCTCCAGTTAATTGCTGGTGAATGCTCTTGTAACCAAGCCATCCCAAGTATTATTGGGTATTCTGGACTTTGTATGAGATCAAAGTTTAAGTTTTCTTGATGGGACCCAATTTCCAAGGTTAGTGGGGACGTTTTTTGCCAGACCATTCCGGACTTTATGACCACGCCATCCACTCCTCTTACCAGGGTTGGGTTTTCTTTGGACAGGATTGGTATCGATTGGTTTCTGGCGAAGGAAGCATCCATATAATTATATGGAGCCCCACAGTCTATTAGAAGGTTCACGAGTAGGGTTTTTTCTGAGTAGGTTAAAAGTCCTTTGACTTCGAAATGTTCTCCAGATAAAATTCCCAGATCCTTGAAAGGGTATATTGGCGTTTGACCCGAGACAGCCCCTTCCTCTAGTCGCGGGCCAGAGCGTTTTCCGTCATGGGTTGTTCATCTTTCTTTGAAAATTCAAGCTCTTCTTGCGTAGCTAGTTTGATCGAGGTCTGCGGAGGGGTTCTTTTGGTAGTTAAGGGGCAATCCTTTATTAGGTGTCCAGCCTGTCCACAGTACATACAAAGTCCGAGCTTTGTTCTCCTCTCTCGTTCATCTGAGGTAAGAGGTCCTCGGTACTTGGATTCTATTTTCCTCGTGGGTTCGAGTGCCTTGTTCTCGGGTCTGATGGACGTGGAAGGTGGGCTATAGGTTTTCTTCAAGCTTTTGTCCTCCAACTTTCGTAGTTCAGACTTCCTCTCTAGTCTTCTATGTTCTATTTGTATTGTCAAGTCTATTAAATCTTCAATTGTTTTGGGCTGTGGGAAGACATATTGCGCGGCCTCTTTTCCTTCCTCTCTCAGTCCTGAATAATATATCGGGTATTGGGCTTCTTGCGGCCAAGTGGTTTCAAAAACTAATTGTTGAAACTTAGCTACATAGTGGTTGATGTCGGAATTTCCCTGCTTTATAGAAATTAATTCTAGTTTTCTTGCGTTATCATATTGTCTATACTCAAAGATTCCTCTGAACAGTTTGGTAAATTCTTTGTAATTATTTAACAATGGAGAATCTTTTTCCAGTAGGGGAGTGGCCCAATTTAGGGCATCCCCTCCTAAATTTGCTACTAGAAACAATATTTTGGCCTGGTCAGTACGGAACTGTGAGTTTTTGGCCCTATAATGTAATTCGCATTGAGTGAGGAATGACCTTAGTTGTTTTGGGTTTCCAGTAAATCTTTCGGGTAGGGGCAACTTAATGGTTTGTTCAGGAGTGGGGGAGAGTACTGGGCGGACCGGGTTTTCCGGGTGTACTGGGTCTTGGTTCTCGTTCTCATTTTCTAAAGGGGGCATTGCGGGATCTAGGGGTAGATTCTTTTGTACAGTCAGAGTCAAATCTGAGAGGGACTTTTGCAAAGTCACCGTCTCCCTTCTTGACTCGGCTAGTTCTTCCCTAATGGAGTCTAGGGCTCTATTAATTGCGTCCAGGGCATCCTCCATTTGGCTGGGCAATTCCTAGGCTCTAGCTTACTGTAAAGAGTCACTAACCTTGAGATGATGCGCAGGTAGATTGCAGGGCCCTGGAGAATGTGGTCCACGTCGGCGAGG
>JBCATW010000007.1:0-25417 GCA_038406705.1 Eurycea bislineata
AATTTGTATTTTGTGTTTTTGACCTGTCTTACTTGTGGTTTTATAGTGAACAACAGTTGTCCAGGGGGTAGTCTTTTCGACTCCTGTTATCTACCTTTACCTTAATACATAGCACCCCAGATGCCAGGAGCTTAGGGGTTTCCTCTTTAATTCAAGAGTTATTCTGATAGGAGCCTGTATCTTGTACAGAAGGGGTTGCAAATATGTTGTATAATGTTGGGGACACACACGAGCCCTGAGGGACGCCACATGTGACTGGTGTGGGTGGGGCGGCTGCCGAGCCAGCGAAGACTCTAGAGGAGCGGCCTTCAAGAAACGAAGTAACCCAGTTGGTGGCATGCTGCGAGAAGCCAGCAGCGGTGGATAAATGGTGGCAGAGTGTGGTCGCCGACAGATCTATTAGGAGCAAGAGGGCGATATGGGCGGAATCTTTAATATGGTCAAGTTTTTATTCTTAATGCAGAGTTTTGGGTGGTGTTTATCACTGGTTACTTTAACAACATTATCAAGGCTAGGGCTATTCCACTGAACTGGAAGGTAGCCCAGATTTGCCCAGATATGCCCAGATATGCCCAGATATGCCCAGATATGCCCCATACATAAGGAAGGTGATGCATCTGCTCCCACTAATTTTAGACCTATTTCACTTTCATGTGTTTTAACTAAATTATTTGGCTCAATTTTAGCAGAAATTTTAACAGATTAAATGACATCTCTTAATATGATATCAGATAAACAACCCGGTTTTAAAACAAAACAAGGTACAAGAGAGCAAGTTTTTAACCTTGCACAAATAATTTTTAAGTACACCTCCAAGCGGGACTCCCTGTGTGCTGGGTTTATGGATTTGAGGATGGCAGTTGACAATGTTAACAGGACGAAATTGTGGGCCATCCTCATCCAACAGGGAGTCCCCCCTTATTTGGTAGAAGTTTTAGATTTACTGCATGAAAATCTTTTAGGTGAAGTTTTAATATCCTCAGGCAAATATTCAACAAAGAGATTCCAAATGGATAGAGCAGTTAGGCATTGATGCACTTTAGCACCGCTCCTTTTGAATATTTATATAGATGGTGTTTTAAAAATGTTGGCAGAGCAAGGTCTTGACATGCCTAAAATTCACGGTGAGTCAGTCCTGTGTCTTATGTACGCGGATGACTGTGCCCTATCAAGAAGCCCATTTGTCCTAGCAAAAGCTATGGATATTTACCATGACTTTGTCTGACCGGGACCTTCCACTGAACACTGCTAAATCGAAGATTGTTGTTTTTAAAAAACCTCCACGGGGTAACTCCAGTAAGTACAACAGATTTTTTTATAAAGGGCCAATGCATTGAAGTGGTGGAGGAGTTTGTGTATTTGGGCTGCCTGTTCGAGTCTAATGGGTCTTGGACCCCGATGGTTAACTGCTTGGCAAGAAGGATGAGAGCAGCGCCCGGTCAGCTGCTCCGCCTTTTTTACAAAGCCAAACTAATTTCATTTGAACAGGCAAAGGCCACATTAACTGCCAAAGTTTTAGGAATAGCCTGCTATCTTTCAGAAATATGGGCAGTCGTCAACATAGCCCCTATTGGCGCAGAAGATTTTTTAAATCACTACTTTATCTGCCACCGTCAGTAAAATCCTCAATGCTGGCTGTTGAATGCAACTATATCCCGATTGTGGACCTTATTGGAATAAATCCAGCTCTCTTCTATTTGGATTTGGCTAGAAGACTAGATTCTGATTTTACTAAAAAAGTGTTATCTGATCTAATATCACTCGTCAAATCGTAGTAATCCATGGCTGTGACATGAGAGAGCAACTCTTTCAAAATGGAACCTCGACCTTCATTCTTGTTTCAGCCATCCCCCTCCAAACCTCCTGCTACTATCAAATTTCAGCCATTGCATAAAAATAACTCTATCAATGCCTAGTGGGAGGACTTGGAGGCAAACTTTGACTGCAGACAATATATTTGTGTTGCAACAGAAACTCTTCCCTTTTACCTTACATTACCTATCCCTACAAGAACTACCCCCCTTTTAACCAAACTACGATTTAACATTCTAGCCCCTCTGGACAATTTGAAATATAAATATGCATTAAATAGCCAGGGCTCCTTTCCCTGAGAGTGTGGAGCCCCTAATGAAACAATACAACACATATTATTTTTCTGCCCGCACTATAAACTGCACCGCTCTAAATTTCTGAAACCTCTACTTAAAGATTTAGATTTCGTCCAGTGGTCACCAGCTTTGTTTAAAATCAGACTGTTAGATGTTTTTAGTATTCATTACATTCAAGAATTTTTAACTGGTATGAAGAGGTCTAAACATTTCTTAAAACTACCGCACCCATAGTCTAGCTGTAGGTTGTGGATGATTGTTTATTAAGATGTTGTCTCACGGTTGCTGCTATTGCTATTTTCACATTTGCATAATTTGCACAATGATTATTTGAGCAATTGTTGCTATTTTGCGCACTAGGACTTTATAAAACCCTAAGAGGGCATCCAATAGTGCTTTCTGCGCTTATGGAATATTTGTCTGACCAGCACCTTTTAGCCCGATCTGCATCATAAGGGCAATTGTTATAGGAAACTGTTTTTGTGTTGTCTGTCTTCTCTTTCTGATTTGCACTGTCTGCAGTATTTGCACATTTGTGCTTAATCCAAATGTGCATTTATGAACTCTGCAAAATGATTATTTTAACTTTTTAGGGTGCTCTGACTCCAATAATTTGTAATACACATGTACTGTCCTTGAAACTTTTTAACTTTCTAACTTCAGGATATTTTACGTTTGTTTGGCTGCTAAGTTACCCGTTTGCTGAACTTATTTGCTTTCCCTAAATGTAAAATTGTATACATTTGATTTTGTAATCTGATTATATTTCATGTATTGTACTTTTTGGCAAATTTATGCTGAATAAAGTTATGATGGTGATGATGATTAATATGGTCAAGCTGAATTTTAAGGTCAAGCAGAGCAGTTTCCGTCCTATGGCTGGGCCCGAAGCCCGACTGCCATATTGCTAAAACATGGTGTTGTTCAAGGTGCCTTTGAATTTGAATATAGGCGACTCTGTCAAGCATTTTTAAGAGAAAAGGTACAGTAGTGATAGGGTGGTAGTTTATGGGGATGGCGGGGTCCAGTGATGGCTTCTCAAGCAAGGGTGCTACACCCAAGCTTCCTTAATGGATGCTGGGACGGACCCGAGTGTAAATGAGGCTTTATTGAACTTAGTTATGATGGGGAGTAGTGCTGGGAGACAGTCTTTAATGAGGGGGGCTGGGAATATGTCCCCTTTGCAATTGGATGGTTTGCGAGTGGAGATGATTTTTGCTACTTCTATTTCGGTAACAGTGGAGAAGTTGAATTCTGGCAGGGTTGGGGGGTGGGAGTAGAGCTATTCGAGTGAGTTTTTTGAGTGGGCTTTGCTAGGAGGGAAATGCGTTTACCGTGCATTTTATCTTTCAGTTTTAAGACTTTGCCTACAATGGCGTCTTGAACTGAGGTGCACCAGAACGGGGGAACGCTTAGTGTCATCTTGTGGTGGGTAGGGGTTTTCAAGCTCACGGAGTATCTTGAATAGCTCCTTTGAGCTAGAGCCTGCTTGGGTTATGCGTTCGTTGTATAAGTTGGCTTTAGTGTTGACATCAATTTACACTCTCACATGGAATTGCTCTGGAGCATTCAGGTCTGGATCAAGCTCTGTCTTTCCTGAATGGCTCAAAGCCTTTGACATCATTTTCCTGCAGGAGACATGGTGCTTGGATCAGTTTATGGCGGACGGCTATCGGTGCACCTGCCTTCCAGCCCTCCCTTCTGATGGCGGACATAATCGGGGTGGTTTGGCCATTCTCATTTCAGCCAAACTAAATTGGGAGGCAAAGATCCTCCCTACTACAAGAAATGATATCCTTTGTGTGTCATATATATGTCATAATTATATAATCAGCAATGATTCAAATCTATATCTGTTGAACATATATAGGCACCCTGCCCTGTCTAAGCAGGAACGTCTAGACTTCGACGCATGTATCGACTTTAATGTGAATTACTGCTCCAATGGAACAAATGGTTGTATAGTTGGGGGCGATTTCAATCACAACCTTAGCAGTTACATTCAATATGTTAATTTTTGTAAACAAATTTGGAATCGTAAACTCTATCCAATTTTCTATAGCAGATGTGGTCTTCCAGGCAAAACTTGTTATCTAATTGACCTTTTTATGGAATTTGAGTATATATGTACCAATATTGAATTAGGCCCAACATTCTTCAGAGGAGCGTCCAGCAGCAGGATTGACTATCTTTTGGTTAACCGTAATTTAGTCAAAAGATGTGTCATTTGCAAGGTTTTAGATTTGTTCTCTGGAGACCATTGCGGCATTTCTCTAAATATTAGGGCTAGATACAAAAAGGTTTCGAAACTGGACTATTGTCCCGTCCTCGCTAAGAAAAAACATATTGCTTGGGGCAAATACAACATTAATGAAGTTGCAGATAGATTAAAAATATTATCCTCTAGCATCTTCTGTCTATGCAAACAGCTGAGTGATTGGACAAGCATATCCGACTTTGTATGCCAGAATATTTCCTCATTGCTATGGGTGGCTTCTTCTACCCGCAGTTTCCCAAAGCGTGGCTGGTTTGATAGATCATGCGCTGTTGCTAAAGCTACTCTCAATCGCCAGCTTCGCGTTGGCAAACGCGAGTTAGAAGCACATGATTATGGACAACTAAATAAAACTTTGAGAAGAGAGTTAAAAAAGCTCTTCTTTCTGAAAAGAAGGAAGTTTATTAATGACAAGTGGTTACTACTGGAAAACGCGCTTGCAAAGGGCAATGATCGCATTTTTTGGCATTTGGTGCAAACCGATAAAAATGTATGCGAACATGTTATTAAAACAGCCATTCCAGCCTGTACCTGGGAAAAACATGTGCAAGATAGCCTAGGCAAAGCATCTAGTTATGAACTAAAATCCGATGAGGATGGACATAGCTCTCGTGAATACATCCATAACTTGGAATATACTCCTTTTGTAACAGAAGAAAACATCAAAAAACTGATTATGTCCTGCCCTCCATCTAGGGCCCCAGGTCCTGACGGGGTGCCCATTATAATCCTCAAGGACAACATTGAAATATGGTGCCCGATATTATGCTGTCTCTTTAACTTCATCTTAAAAAGTGGACGTATCCCAACATCATGGTCAAAATCTATAATCATCCCTATCTTTAAAAAGGGGGATGCTATGCTGTGTGGAAATTTATACCGGATGCTCTCACTCACTGATGCAAGCGGCAAAGTGTTTGGGAGGCACTTATTGGCTGGATTGGAGGCTTGGTGCAGGGTTAACAATGCTCTCCCGCCTGTGCAAGGGGGATTCAGGAAGGGGGTGGGAACCGCGGATATGTGTTTTTCCCTTCACATGCTAGTCTCCAAATACCTAAAGAGGGGTGCATCGCTATACTGCTGTTTTATTGATTTTAGTCAGGCATTCGACACAGTGAGCCGGTCTAGACTATGGGTCAAACTTGCACTGCTAGGGGTGCCCCCGGGGCTAATTCATCTGATTAAATGCTTTTATTCAAATACTTCAGCACGTGTTAGGGTCGATGATCTTAATAATCTGTCTGGCAGCATAAAGACAACTAACGGAGTCAAGCAGGGATGTGTAATGGCCCCCATTTTGTACAATCTTTATGTATCTGATTTGGTCCCCTTGATTTCTGCCACACCGAATTGCACTCCACCTTGTCTTTTAAACAACAACATCAGCTATTTGTCCTACGCAGATGATACTGTGATAGTTGACTTGACAAGTTGGGGACTGCAGTCAAAATTACTGGTTATGGAGGAATACTGTGCCTTAAATTCCCTAAAGATTAATGTCCTCAAAACAAAATGTATGACTTTTAAACAGGATTTTAGAAAGAAAAAATATATCAGTGTTTTTAAAATTAACTCTATTGTAATTGAAAACGTGAGAACTTTTTGTTATTTGGGCATTACTTTCGATTGTAATGGAAAATGGCTGACGCACTTTGCACTTTTAGAAAGGAAATTAACTGCCAAAATAAATGGTATTTTGAGGTTCAACTATGAATTCGGAGCCCAAAATCTGCTGGCAATGATTAAGCTATTCAAATCACAAATCCAACCTACGATATTATACGGTTGTGAGTGTTGGGGCACTTCTGGTTTTAACTTGGCAAAAAAATTGGAATTAAAACTGCTTAAAAGGTTGATTTCTGTCCCTTGTACGGTAGTTGGCGCAGGCTTGTATAGCGAGCTTAACATCAGTAAATGTAGTATCCTAGGGGAGGCAAGAATGCTAAAATTTATTGTTAAGGCATCCATTATTAATTTTGCTTTTATCAGTAATTGGAGCGTAAATGAGCTTTTTAATACTCATTTCACAAGCACTTTAAGTATGAGGTTGGCAATTTACAAGGTAGCCGCAGGATGGGAACTTTTAAACTTTCCTGCCAAATGTATTTCATGGGATAAGGCACATTGGAATTTGTTGAGTAAAACACAGATGGAACTAATTATGAATGACGACCTTTCTAAATTTGTCTCGGTTGCCCATTTAGGAAAATTGAACAAAGTAGGAGTTTTACCGGACTACATGTTTTATTCTTCATCGGTTGTTTTATGTCGTTTTTACTTGTTGTTTCGTACTGGTTTTTATGCTAACTTTTTAAATCATTCAAGCGCATATGTATTCTGTGACTGTGTTGTGCCTAATGCTGATAGATTCCTTCATATTACATGCGAATGTTTGAAGTTTGTTTATGCACGACGCACTTGGATCTCTACATTATTTGGAAAAGTGTTGGATTATAAGGAACAGTATAAACTGTTAATGAACTTGATGTCTATTGTAGAAATTTCAAAACTTTTTAACTATTATCGCAATTGTTGTATTTTAGATGCACGTGGCACTTTTGTTTGTAATTAATGTTGTTTATGTCCCTGTGTATTTAACTTTATTTGTATTAACTTTTATGGTATTAAGTTACCAAATAAAGTGATTTAACTCTCTAGTGTTGACTATAGCCTGTTTGTCGAGGTGATTGCATTTCGTGTAGGATAGGTAAAATGAAATTCACCACATTTGTGACATCAATCGGATGTCACACCAAACACAATGAGAAAGTTGTCACAGCTGTGGTCATAAGTCACACATCAAACAAAAAATTCTTAAACGTTTTTTAATAATAAAACACATCATTGACCATAGATAATACATAATCATATGTGCCAATTGATAAAAATGTCCAAAGTAAATCAATCATAATGCATAATTAATATCTTTGATACAGTAATATGCAAATCATGGGTCTAACACAGTAAGGAATTAATCCGTACCAGAAGAACACACACCCCCTACTTACACCCATTCAATCCCATCCATACTCAACCACACTCAACATGTTTCTGTCATACACGATTAAATCTCGACATTCTTCAGGAGCAATTTATCTACACACAGGACCTATATTGTTGTATTTTATTGTTTACTGCAACCTAACCATGGTCACTACAAACAAGGGGAAGGGGGATTAAAAACAGCAGCTTTTATACACCATAGACATTAGTGCAACATCTTCAGTATTGTTCCAAAATCTTCTGGACAGCAGTTTTCAATATCATCGGCTCCATTCCTCATATAGCTAAAAAGTCAGAAAAGGCTAGAAAGCCAAGCAACAGATAGAGAAGTAAAAAAAGCAAAGAGAATTGTTTAATTACTTTAAATGCTGATAAATATTTCATAGTGCGTGACACAGCTTTAAAAACAATAGGACAACAATCTCATTGAGTGAAGAGGACACATTGGAACTCTTAACCTCCTATGATCACTTCACAGGCAGGAGACATGACTCGATATGTTTTTTTGAGTCTTGCGGCCCTTGTAATTAGGGACATGATTTGCAGTACATGTGTATACAGACTAGAGGGCAGCCACATACAAACACAAATAAATATATAAAATATATATAATATATGCGTGAAACACTTTGCAACGTATTGAGAAATTCAAAAAACTCTTTGGACATAGCCACCCAATACTCTCACTATCGCTGGCCAAAACCCACAAGAAACCAATTATTCTTTTTGCATTCCAAACACTTCCACAGCAAGAGGTTCATTGATCTATCAGAGACACCCATATTCTCTAAACTTACAATGACACCGCTGCTCAAAAGACTCTCAGTAGTCTCATTCATGTTCTGCTGGGGACCTGCTGGGTCATTCCGTCGTATGAATCTTCAAACGGTCCCTAAAAAAAGACACATACACTTGCTGATATAACACTGATTATGACCTAGGTGCTAGATGGCAGAAGGCACCTATTAGATGACTCACCTCACTCTCTCTCTTGACTGTTAACAGAGCCACGTATTTTGTGTAGGATATTTTGTTGTCGGGGCCCTTTTATCAGCTAATAGCGCCTTAAGTTCGGAAGTGAACCAAAGTTTGCTTTTTCGGTTGGTTTTGGGGGTAAAAGGTTTTTAAAGGCGCAACTTGGTCTAAGGCCCGTGTCAGCAACGATGTATACGTTTGAGAAATAGCTTCTGGGTCTTCTGGGATAGGAGTGGCAGCAATTCGTTTTTCTAATACCGGCAGGAGAGCAGCCTTAGTTAGTGCGCGCTTGTTGTGTGCTATTACAGGGGCGGCCAGTGGTACCTTTTTTTACAGGAGGGGTGGGTGGCATCAATGTGAAGAAGATGGAGTGGTCGGACCAAATGCATGGGGAAACTATGGGTTGCAAGATGTTACAGTTGGTCTCAACAAGACAGTCAAGAGTTCGGCCATGATGGTGCGTTGGTGAAGTGACACAGTGTGCAAATCCCAGGTTTGCAAGAGAGCATGCCAAGCTGGTGGCTGCCTTATCAGCTGGATCATTGAGCCCTAGATTAATATCACCCATTAAAATGAACTTAGTTTTGGGCGTAATGAGACCATCGATCTGCTCTATGAGGGCTTGGGGTGGGGTGGTCTCTTCCACGGGGGGGGGGGTCGATAAACGAGCAAGATGTTGATGGTGGTGGTCGGAGGTGAAGGCGAGTTTAGCTAGCAAAGTTTCAGAGCCGGGTAGTGGGGGGTGTCACCAATTCGAAGGTTGAGTGAGCTTTTGAAGAGGAGGGCGATACCGCCTCCTTTGCCAGTAGTGCGGTTGACCCTTAATATGGAATAACCAGGTGGGTTTGCAAGGGATAGCACTGAGCCTGAGGCTTGGTGTAACCAAGTTTCAGTGAGTGCTAAAATGTCAAGATTGGTTTTTAAGAGGAAGTCGTGGATGTCAGTGGCATGTGCGGCCAGCGATCAAGTATGTAAAGGCAGAAGACTACTGAACTGCACAGTACATCGCAGAGCCACGGACTCCCAACCATCCGAAGATTTCACGTGAAGCTTGCCTTGTTTTGTGGTTCTGTATGTTTATGCCTTTGACATGTGGGTTTAATGGGTTCAATAAGTGTTATGTGAATGCAGTTTCTAAGCAGTTTTTAGAGGTTTTCAGCCATTCATATTATTCCTTGGCTGTATTGCTTTTGTGGTGCGATGCAAATCTTTGCACTTTCCTAAGGCGCAAGCTACCTAGTTCTTGTTTTTTCCTTTGGTGTCTGCAGACCAAAAATATGAGCCACCATGTAGCTTCCGCCATAAGGACTGTGTAAAGCATAAGTCGCACCACAAAATGGATGCAGCCAGGGAAGAAACAAAGTGCTAAAAATGTGTATTAAACAGCTTTAAAGCTAAATGTAAATGCATTTAGGTGACTAAGACCGCGTCTGAGTGGTGGACTAACCGGTCTGAAATTTGGGACTGGGAATGGTGAAGGAGCTACATGTGCTCATGGTTGGCGTGATTACAAGTTCTTATTAGCCGCCATTGCCATATTTTACAATAGATTGAGATTGTGATAATATCCGTATTTTCAAGAGTGCCGCTAGCAATGTATTCAAATGGATTCTGCTTCTATTTTTCAACAAACCTTGCAGTGCTGCATGCCCGAGGCCTTTCTTCTCGCTTGCTTCCTAACTTTCCTACCAACAGTTCCTGCTCTCCAGTCCATTTCATTCATCCCAATTAGTAGGGTGTCTACGCCCGAAGGCCGTTTGACCCAGTGCCACTGTACTTTTCTGCTTGTGCTGACAAGAGCTTACCTCAGTAGATTGTTTGCTTTATTTCTCTTTTGCGTGTAGTAACACAGACTTTCGGGACCCTACAGACAGATGACCAGGCAGACTGTGCATACACCTTGCACTTAGTCACGTGTGACCCTACAGTGCCACGGGAGGCAGCACAGCCACGGATCTCTGATGTTCATTGTGGCACTGCAGCATCATTCGCAGTTCCTGATGGTAGGCAGGCTTCCCAGTCTTGTCACAAGTGGCATAAACAAATTGCGTCCCACCCCTACACGTCACCCAATTTATGAGCTCTATGAGAAATGGCAGTTCCCGTTCCACTGATGGTATTAGTTATAGGTGTAAACGTTGCATGGAGAGTAGGCAGTGTACTACAATTCTGGTAAAAAATGGCACTACTAGCAACCTCCTAAGGCATCTTGAGCGGCAACATCGTGCCACCTATTTAGCTCTGCAGGGCCCATTACAAGCATATAGAGACCATAAACATAAAGGCAATGCTTCAGTAAACAAAACTCCACGGCCCAAACAAAAGAGCATGTTGGATTATGCTCAAGCAAGCCACATTTCGGCACAGTTAAAAAACGACCTGGACTACCATGTTGGCCTGATGGTAGCTCTAGATACAGAGCCCTCAGCGATAGTGGAGCAAAAGGGGTTCAGGGCTCTGTTGAAGGTGGCTCAAAGTCGTTACGACCGTCCCTCTTTTTTTTTTTTTTTTTTTTATATTTATTAAACATCCATTAGGCGAATCATATAAACAAAAAAGATTACATAATTGTTTCAAAGATACAGGACAACGAGGTCGCCACATCCCTGCTCAAACATCCTGATCTAAAAGAAAAAAAGAAATCAGAGGGCCCCACAATCGGTACAATTTCCTCGAGCTGGGGTAGTGGGATAACAAGGTTTTTTCAATATTAAATTCAAATAGCAGTCTACCCCACCATTCATTAAAATCTGGAGGTTCAGGGTCCTTCCAGTGTTTTGCTACAATAATTCTTGCAGTAATTAATGCTTTAAACAAAAAGGAAGACAAGCTACTATTGACTACTTCCCCCAAATACAAAAACAAGATCTGAGGCACATTTAGGTTAATCCTAACCCGAGAGATCACTGAAAGTCGGGAAGAGATGGTAGCCCAAAAGCATGCTAGTTTAGGACAGTCAGCAAACATATGAATCTGGTTGGCTCCCGGGAGTTTACAGCGCGGACAAACTGGCAAGGTGAGAGCCCACTTTGCAATTTTAGCTGGTGTATAATACCATTCCTGGTAGAATTTTAAAATATGGAGCCGCTGATTGGAGGAGATAAGCACATCTTTGGCTAAAGCCAACATACGTCTAATGAGATCAGCACAAGTGTTGGCGTCTAGATTCATGCTCGGCCCCCATTTTATTCCCCAGTCAGTGATGTCATCTTGGATGCCTTTCAGTAGCAGTGTATAATAATAAGTGAACATCCCTCGCCCACAAATTTTAATGCCACACAATTGTTTGGAAGGACATTGAGGATTACTAACAGCTGCCACATAATTAGTTAAATTAAAGCGGATTTGAAAAAATTTGAACAGTGAGTTTCTGGAAACCGAGAACTCCTCGATCAAAGTTTGAAATGTCTTCATATTAGATGCGGTAAACAGCTGTGCAATCCAGATCAATCCATGCTCATTCCAATTTCTAGATCCAAAGTCATTGTGATCAGGGTTCACCTGCGCAATCCCAGAAAAGGGATTGACTCTTGGAATGCCTAAATGGGTACATACATTTTGCCATACATGTGAGTATATTTTAATGACTGTAAATTCACTCCTTCTCTGAGACGACCGATCCGCAAGTTTAAAACGGGTACTCCTGGGAACACAACCTTGCAAAACAGAAGTCGCCTTAAAATCCTGGGTGCCAAGATCCATAAAACTTAGAATTCTAGGGAGCAGGGCAGCCCAGCAGTACAGTTGGAGATCCGGAAGTGACAACCCCCCGAATTCCCATCCCAGCGTGAGCATTGATCTTTTTCTACGGGGTTGTTGGTTAGCCCAAATAAAGGAGCCAAGACAGGTGTTAAACTTAGCTAACCAGGATTTAGATAGTTCCATGGGAATGGCACGAAATAAATAGAAAAGTTTGGGAAATATAGTCATTTTGACTAGGTTTATTCTACCGATGATAGTTAGGGGGAGGCCCTGACACCTAGCGCATAATCTTCTAATTTCGGAGAGAATTCTTGCCAGATTCTTATCCGTCATAATAGAGAGGAAATGGAATAGTTCTACCCCTAGATAAGTAGCAGACCCTTGTATGGGAAGTATTGGTGCCGGAATATTCCATACGAGCGTCTGCGTTTTGTCCCTATTAAGAGTGTAGCCCGAGAAGCGTCCGAATTCCATAGTCGCTGCTGTGGCAACTTGATAGGCTGCATCCGGATCTCTAGTCACCAGCATAATATCATCCGCATACGCGGCAAGGGTGTCCAGCCTCTGTCCCCGCAGGGTGCAATGAAAGGGACTTAAAACAGTTTTCAAATGATTGCACAGAATTTCAATATATAGTGCAAACAGCAGCGGAGACATAGGGCACCCCTGCCGCGTACCACGTTCGACACTAAAATATGCTGAGTTCTGTCCATTCACCGAAACATACGCAGAGGGCAGATTGTACAATGCACGAATAGCATTAATAAATGTATTAGAAAACGCCATCTGCTTCATTACCTGCCACAGAAAGACCCATTCAACCCTATCGAATGCCTTTTGGGCGTCCAGTAGAATATATGCTATAGGCTCCCCTGTGACAGCAGCAATATCAGCAACAATGGCTGCCAGATTGGTATGAGCAGTGGTGTCCCTGCCTGGAATGAATCCATGCTGTGTTTCTGCTACTAAAGATGACACACATCGTGAGAGGCGGACCGCCATAATCTTGGCGTATACTTTAGAATCAGTGTTGATAAGAGTAATTGGGCGATAGGAGCCACAATCCTGAGCGTCCTTTCCTTTCTTCAAAAACACAATGATTTTTGATACACGCCAAGATTGGGGGATTACGCCTTCCTGGAAAACTGTATTAACTAAAAGATGCAGCATTGGGGTTAGTGCTGAACAGAAGGTTTGATAAACTTCCACCGGGATAGCATCATCCCCAGCAGCTTTACCCTTTGCAAGTGAGTTTATAGCTGCACCTAGTTCTGCTATGGAAATCTCGTGCTCCAATAACATTGCCTCACTCCTGCATAGTCTGAGTTCGATGCCGTCCCTAATGTAGGCATCTGCCAGTACTGGATCCCCTGCGCCCTGAGTTGTATATATTGATTTATAAAAAGCTGCAAATCCACCACAGATGTCGCTATCGTTTGTTAAAATGGTGCCATCAGATTGCTTGATTGACTCAACTCTGTGGTGAACAGCTTTATCTTTTGCTAAAAGCGCAAGTACCCGCCCTATCTTATTTGATTGCTCTAGGTGAGTCGAGCGATACCCCTCCAACGCGGCTACTGCTTCTGAGTCCAAAAACAAGTTAAGTTCACTACGCAATAGTTCTAATGATGCTATCAGACGACTAGTTTCTTGAGGTGTACAAGGTATGCCTGATGTTAGTCTAGTCGCCAACTGATCTTCCTGCATCCTGATCCCCTGTATTAATTTCTTAATTTTTTCGTTGCGGACTAGTTTACTAGCTATTACAAACGAGGTGACCCATCCCCTAAAGCATGCTTTCCAGCTGTCCCAAATGAAACTGATGTGAGTGGAACCCTGGTTAACATGCCAAAAATGTTCAGTTTCATTATTTATATACTCAATAAATTCTTGATCTTTCAGCAGCTGACGTTTGAATGTCCAGGGGCGAGGGATAGTATTAAGAATAGGAGTTTCGATGGAGCATTCTACCGGAGAGTGATCTGACACCATTATTCCCTTATATCGTATTGAAGTCTTCGTTAATAGAGCAAATGAGCATAGTACAAGATCAATTCGATAGAATTGGCGATGTGGGAAAGAAAAAAATGAATATTGCCGTACACCAGGATTTTGCAAGCGCCATGTATCGCATACTCCAGCAGTTGACAACAAGTTGGAATATGCGCGGTGCATTTTAGGTTTTGTGGGATTGAGAGTAGGGGTGGAGCGGTCTAAGGACACATTAGGAGTCAGATTAAAATCACCCGTAATTATAATAAAGTTGGACCACCCTACACACTCAACCTCAATGCGCTGCAGGGTAACTGGACAATCAACGTTCTCAGCATACAGTGAGATTAATTTATACATTATACCAGAGTAAACAAGGTCCAGCATAACCCACCTACCCTCCTTACTATATACAGCTTTCAGTACCTTAATATACTGATTTCTAATAATTACCGCCACCCCCCTAACTTTAGCACCCGATGTACTGAAATAACATGAGCCAAGCTTCCATCTCTGTACTATTCTAGTGTCTGACTTTATCAAGTGAGTTTCTTGAAGACAGTAGATATCAGCACTAAATTCCTGAAGCAGACCTCGTTACGACCTTCCCTCAAGGAGAACGTTAACGTAATCCATACTCCCGAAAATACAAAAGCAGGTCCTAGAAAGAGTCTGCACGGAGTTGGTAAAGGCAAAACATATTGCCTGGACCTGTGATATGTGGCCATCAAGAGCTAGCAAGTCCTATTTTGCTTTCACAGCTCACTGCCTTCAGCGGGCAACTGGTACTAGGAAAAATTTCTGTTTGGCAGTACGGCCTTTCTACCAGAAGCCCACAGCAGATAATATAGGCCACCTGCTAAGCGAAGTTCTCACAGAGCATAATATTCAGCTCGAGCAGATCTGTTGCCTCGCAACTGATAATGCAGCTAATGTCGTGAAAGTTATTTGTCCTTAATCTTTCAGAAAAGCACATTCGGTGTATGGGACATGGTTTACATTTAATAGTCACCAAAGCCATGAAGGAAATTAAATGTATCAACCATATATTTGATAAGTGTTGGGCTATCAGCAAGTTTTTCGGAGGCAGTGCATCCTCTATGCATTTACTCCACGAAATGCGGGTCAGAAACAGTATGCCTAAATCCAAATTAAAGCTGGATGTATATAAAAGGTGGAACAGCATCTATGAAATGGGTAAACAGGTTTTAGAACCGGAAATTGCTGTTAATGCTGCACTGTCCGTGTCACGGACAAGCAAGGATCGCTTGCGAAGCATGCCACAGGCTCTTACAGCCAATGAAGCGGACATCCTAAGAGACACTCTTGACATGTTGGAGCCCTTTCTAACCGCCACAGAAAAACTCTCAGGTGAGGAGTATGCCACTTCGTCCGTGGTCATACCAATGGTGGCAGAACTTCAGGATTCGCTGGAGGAGTTGATAGAACAATACACATCCACACCTGCTGCCGATGGCATTGAGAGTGCAGACGGTACACCAGCTCCCCAAGAGCGTACTCACCATGAAACCACCATCCGCTTGCTGTGCCTCACTGTGAAAGACCATGTGAAGTCTAGGTTTGAACATTTAGATAGTCACGCCATTCTGGGGAAATCTACGTGGTTGGACCCTCGCTTTAAAGCATGTGGCTTTCGCGAAAAGCAAGCTGCAGATCAGCATGCCAGGGAATTGGGCACAGAAATGCAGCAGCTCTTTGGAACAACTAGGAAAGACCTCCCTGAGGAGGCTCAGCCCCCACCCAAAAAAAAAGACTGCGCTTGGACAGTGCAAGTCATTCGCAATGAGGAAAGCTGCGTTTCAGAGCACTCAGAAAAGCACATCTGAGTTCGACATGTACTTGGCTGAAGATCTATCTGGAGGATATATCAGTAGATGTCTTCTCATGGTGGGAGTCAAGAACCTCCAAATATCCTGTACTGTCCCAGCTGGCTTTTAAATATTTGTGTGGCCCCGCAATCTCTGTCCCCAGTGAACAGTTGTTCAGCAAGACTGATGAGATTGTATCTGAGAAGCGTGCTAAGCTCACACCACTGCACTTGGAAATGCTTACGCTGGTGAAGACAAACTACGAGCAATGTTTCTGAAGGGCACTGTGAAGTTAAGAAGACAGTATTGAATTTTTTTGTAAAGCAATAATGCCTTTTTTTAAGGCATGAAGACCTGCATCTAATTTTTGGCAATATGGAATATTAAAGGAAACTATTAACGATGACCAGCAACACACAATCATTGTCAACGCAATATGCTAGAGGGCAAAGTGCAATTTCAACAAATGCTACTAATGAGTAAGGAAAGCAACATGTCTTTTTTATGGAAGTCACGTGCGGTATGCAATTTCAATAAACACAAACTATGACGAAAGCAACACCACTTTAAAATTGCATACACCAGATGGCCTTTTATGATTACGATTAATGTGCCTTGAAATGATCGCGAATGACAAGTTTTCATGCCGCAATTGAAATGTTTGCAAATCTGGAATGTTTGCATTATAATCTCCTTGATCTCCCCCATCCCCTTATCATATTAAGCACTTGCTGTGTGTGCGCTTTCCTTGCCTTCATACAACCTAGCTGTGATTGTGCTGCTTGCTTGACAGATCGCTTCCGTCCTCTTCCCCCCCGCCCCCGGCTTGACCTGAATTTTTTTTCCGTGGCCTGCCCATGCCTATGCTTCATGTCTGCTTATACGTTTAAAGGAACGGGTAACGCATAGAGTGGGTGGGAGCAGTGGCGTAACACCAACCCTTGCAGGCCGTGCACTGCAGGGGGCCCCCGCCATAGAGGGCCCTGTCTGGAACCATAAATATTAAATTACTGGGCTAACATTGCCTTTATGCGTATATGTGAAAGGGCTATTGCCTGCCTTTCTTCTCTTGCAAATGGCGCCGCCCTGATAAGCTTCAACCATTTGCAATCTGAGCCGCCAGTGATCACCTCCCAATCTCCCCTCCTGTCCCCCCTGGACCAGAAACAGCAAGGTGCCCATTAATGCATTAACAGTGCATCTCTCAGAGAGAGAAACAAGAGCGATTCACTTAACTTCACCGGGGGCCCAGCCAGTAGCTTTTCAGAGTATGGCCAATTGCTTCTGGGACTTTGCAAATCAAAAACACAATTATTTTATTTCAGGGCCATCTTAATACTGTAGTTATTTTGCTGGCAAGGCCCAAGTGTGCCAGAGCACTGAGACTAAGGCCTACTTTTTCACAAAAAGAGTGTCAATTCACCACTAAATACCGTACTTCCTTTGATCTCGATCGTGAATTTTGTCTTTAACTGCACAACACTGATATAAGTCTTGTAATATGCAGAGGCAGGAGCAGACTTGCTACCAGAATCAATCCAGGGGAAAAAAATAAAAGGTCCACTGGCCATGCATGTTTGCTGTACATGAGGCTTTTGGCTGCACAGAATGGCATCCCACAGCCAAATACCTACTTTTGCACTGGCAGCGACTGCTAAACTATAAACATATGGTGAGGTAATATCTGCATAGGACTTGCACAGATCCACCCTGGACAAGCCCAGGCCCAAAAAGGGCATTTTAGAGTCAGGTCCTCTGGAATACACAGACTCTATGCATAGGAATTACACAGGCCCAGTCAGGACAAGCACATGGCCAAAACAAATTGGAGGGGCACAGGCCCCTTGGAAATCTGGGGGCTATCTGCAAAGGACTGACACAGCCCCAGTCAGGACAAGCACCGACCTAACGAGCATTGGCAATGCCACTAGTTTTCTGTATGAAGTCATGTAGTAATGTTGAAATAGTAATGGAATCAACTGGTGATATTTACATATAAAGTAGAAGAAACGTGAAGTAAAAGTCAGTGCAATTTTATTGTAGCAGGAAGGTATTACAGGCAATGATATGTTAAATGTAAATAAAAATAGCAGCAGTTTTGAGAAGGCAATAAGGGGAGTTTAAAAAAGGCAAGCACATGCGCATGTTAGTGGATAACAGATTAGTATTGTGAAATAATTAAGACTCAAAGTGTTTTGTGATAATAATGGAGAAGACAAAGGTGCTAGTGCGGAATGATCAATAACATGTGTAGTACACAAAAAAGGATGATAAAGTAACACGTGGAAAACTAATCTTAAAGGTCAAAAGTGTAATGTTGTAAGGGGTGGTCCCATGAGTGGATACACAAGAACAGGAACATGCAACAATGTAACACGCGAGCTCGTGTTATGTGTAACAACTCAGATTTAGTAACCGATACATTTCGCGAAAATCATGGTAATAATCGCGGAATAAAATACGATGCTACGTAACTTCTGACGCACACAACTTAACAACCGAGAGGTAATTTAGGATTCTATTAATGCACAGAGTCTTGGAACTTCACCTAGATTAATCCCTGCAATTTTGGAGTTAATCGAAGCAACTTGGGAAACAACGATGGATGAATGGTTGAATGAACCGTGGTTTTCAACTTGCTCCAATTGGCCTGAAAATTGGTACCCCGTGAGAGAATGCAAACACAAGCATAACCTGAAAATATGAGCATTACCCTTTAAATCAAACCCAAGTTATACGTAAAAGAAATTATGTGAGCGAGCTGAAAACTGCGCGAAAGACAGTGCGCGTAAGCGTAGGGCGCGAACAGATGAGACAAATAATCGATAGGTATAGGAAAAGAGATATCAAACTGAGTGATTGTAGAAAGTGCCAGAGATTGCTGAAAGGAGATGTGGTGTTTACAGACTTAAGAAACGCTTTTGGTAAACCAATCCCTTGCCACAGACGATTCAATTAACCTGTGCGGGCCTCGGCCGTCGGTTTAATGAAATTTTATATGGCGACGGAAGGCAAGTCACAAGAGATGGTAACATTTATACCATCGTCCATTGATCAGTCCCCCGAGGCGGAACTGTGATTTAGGCAAGAGAGATTAGAAGATGATAAAGTTAAAAATAAAATAAATAAATGAACCGGAATTAATTGATCGCTATAGTATTTGATGAATGTATCGAAACTCAGCAATCTCTAGCAAACCATTCAGAGTATAGGAAATCATTGAGATAGCCTGCTAGGATTAATTCAAGGAAATAGAAACTCAAAACCACAGCAAAACCCCCTTAGCCTTAAGGCTTTACTGCCTTCAGGGGAATCGAAGCTAAAGAAGTGCATCTGGCCGATATGAGAGACCACTTGTTGACACCAGGAAAGCCAGCTAGTCTGAATACTATGTAATTAGCTCTCTTCCAGGCCAAGGCTTCAAAGGAAAAAACATCCATCGATCACCAAAGAACAGACAGTTCCTCCGCCTTAGCATGGGTCTGGCAGTTAATAGCCTCTGGCCAGGAAAGAGAAACAGAAAGTAGCGAGGGACAGAGAATCTGCCTGGGAACAGGGAGACCGTTCGCTAACGTAGAGAGATTTTGTGGTCAAGAGTGGCCGCTAGTGGTTGCGGACTATAGAGACTGCAACAATTCGATAGTTTATACTAAAAATCCCAAATTTATCAGCGTTATTGATAATACTGCAATCTAGCGCCTGCGTCGAATGCAACCAAAACCGAAGCTCGCAGCGGTCGCTACGGCTTCTGAACCTTATAAAACCCACAGATTAATCCCAATAATTTTGTAAACTAGACCGGAGGATAGATAATATTAATGTGTAAATATGCTAAGAAGGAAAAACGCGTGAGAGACTTATAGAACCCAGAAAATGTCTATTTGCGTAACTTCGCTTCTAGACCTCGCACGAACACGTACTAAAATTCCTTGTGATCTCCATAACAAATGAAAAATCTTTAGTAATATTAGGAAATAGTGCGATTGCCACAAAGTGTAGTTCTAAGATCGTGAAAATAAACTAGTTCGAAGTGAAATTGGGAGGTTCTTGCTTACCAAACTCACTGACGTCACCAAATAACCGCCCATTAGGGGTGGGAATAAAGGAGGAGTTGAGTCTCTTTAAAAACCCTGAGTCCGAAAAGGGACATATGACAAATGCTAACGACAGACATCAACAGGCACGACCACGCTCTCTAACTAACACTCCCACAGATGCACACGCATCACAACAAACCGAACGGGACGCAAGACGAATCTGCATGTCTTTGTCCTGCGACCAGCTCAGAGGAACATCACGGAAGAGCCATTTTGAACCTTCCGATTCCAGCAACCCAGATCTTTCGATCCAGGCATCCTGCCGGTGCACTTTAGATCTGAAATTAATCCAAATTCCTCAGGATATTGCCAGAATTGGACTGGAGGAGGGGATTTATGCCAGAAACCGAAGAAATCCCTGCTCTCTAATTCTACCGAAACCCGCGAATCTTAAAGCAGGCCACTCCGGTCTCGGAGGCCGCTTGCTACCGAACATTGCAAAACCGGAAAGCGAGAAAACTGATAACCAAATTGAGATCGATGCACCAGCGCTCCTAGGATCTATCCGAAGGGGAAACCGTCATTCGAGCCTCACCCGATCGAGCCAGTCCTGTGACTGACCCGACCGAGTGTTTGCCGTGAGGGAAAGTGCTGATCGGTGCGTGTAGCTGACAAGAATTAGCCAGGTAAATAGAGAAGCGTAATCCTGTAACCAGAAACTATTGATTTTGTAGAGTGCGAAACAATCGACCGATTAGCGGGAGATGACATATCGAGAAATTTTATCAGCCGATATAAACTTAACTCTGTAACCAACGAGTGGGAAGCGATCGGATATAGGAGGGAAATGTCAATGTTGATTGTTTTTCTCTCCTCCGTAATTCTAACCGAATGATCAATTCAACACTGTATTGAAAAGTAACATAATAATTGACTGTTTTGAACGCACCCAATGGCTGAATCCTATGCTTATAAATATAGAAGAGGAAAATGATTGTTTTAATGAATCTCTTAAACATATCTGAAATAGCTAGGTTATTTGATTTTTATAAAGTTGTAAATATTTTAGACCCAAATGCTAATGTGAAATATATTGAATGATTATTTGTCTTTTTTAGTATTCATTGTTGTTGTACTAAAATTAAAACTAGGATTAATATTGCACTTTTGCACAGAACCTGCTGCTATAGTTTTATATATTTGTATATTGCATATCTGGAAATTGAATTAATTGTATTTTTGCACTAAAACTGCTGCTAAAAATAAGAAATATTTTGAACTGCACTCTTTACACTAAACTGCTGCTAAAATTGTATTTTGCACTGAAACTGTTCTAAGGATAAGACAGTTAATCTGAAACAAATATAACCTGCACTTTTAAATTTACACATAAAATAACTGCTAAAACTGGATGCATAACCTTTTACTTAATGACAAATATTAAATGTCCAAAATATGTACTTGCACTTTTATATTGACATGATTGTATTACTATATGTTTATTGTTATATATGTTTGTGTGTATGTATACTTTAATGTATTAATATATACTAATAAAGTATTTTGAATTCAATTGACTGTTTTTGTCTCCCAAATAACGATTGACTGTTTTTGTCTCCCTCATAATTATTATGGAAAAGACTTAGTGATTAATGTGATGAAAATAAACCTTTTAATGCTTTATTATCGATGACCAATTGCAATTCATGTCACCTAGACCCTGCTTTTTCCTTCCCATATTCTGGTGGAGAAGGATCGAGCTCAGCTTTAGGACCGTCCTTTCGATTGTGGTCAAGTAAACAATTGTATCGAAAAACTCAAAACCAAGGTATTGAGTCGCTGTTATTTGTGATCGATTGCAACTTATATTCTCTAGGCCTTGTTTGTTACTTGTGCCAATTCTGAAAGAGAACTGAATTCAGTTTTAGGCTGAATCCTGAGAGTAACCTGTGTGAGAATTCATGGTGTGCCGCAGTAGCGTACACTGTACATATAACAAGAACCGATCAAAATCTAGAAGAGAGAAAACGCACCGACGACTTCGCTTATGCTTGTCCCTTTAACGCAACCACACAACCGAACCCATCACTGAAAAAGAATATAGTAGCTAGCGAAAATCAAATAGCAGCACAACACAAGAAAGAAAACAAATAAACAGAGATAATCAGGAGGTAACAGAGATCAAGCAAATAATTACATACGGTGATATTGAAACGGGAGAGTGTGAGTGAGTGAAATATTCCCTCGCGGGACAATCAGAATCCGAGAAAAGCACAGCAAAAAGCCATAAAGAACATAGAACATTGTATTTAATTGTGTAACCAAGATTGAGATTGAAAACAAACAACGAATCCATGAGAAATCGATGTAATAAAATTATAGCGAATTTTCGAACGATCAAAGAATAATAAAGCAGAGTGCATTATTTTAATGATTGTATGTCTTGTTTGAAAATAAGTTTTAATAAAAACTTGAAAACCACCCGTCTGATTATTGCAAGGGAGGAATCCTGCGCATTTCTATTATATTCTGTGGATGGAACGGATTTCTGGCGATAAACCAACAGTGGTGCCAGCTGTATACGTAAGCCACCATTCCTTCCCAACGGTATCTATCATCGGGGCAGATAACCCATCCGATATTTCTGTTTATCAATAAAAGAAGAGCTCAGAAGGTGCCGGGCTGGACAAGACTGGTACAGGGATTAAGACGGCGATTACATCCTTTCTTAAGGGGATCTGCAACACTATAGGAAGAATAAATAGAAGTGTTTCTTTTCCTTTCCTCCCAAGGGAATTACCCGACACAAAATATGGAGTCCACTGCAGAGATTTAGCCAATAGCAGTAAATATTCGGAGAAGATACCAAAAGATAAAATCACTGATCCTGAGAAAAAGGACAGGAACGAAAATCTAAAAATGGCAGAAGCTAAAATAGAGATGAATACCCTGTTACAGGCTATTCAACCGCTGATTCATGAACATACTTCCTCTGTATCAGTAACTGTCCAGGAATGGGCACAGCAAGAAATCAACCAGATATAACTATACCCAGACACCCTTCATGAAGAAGGTCCCTTGGCTAAAGCGATGTTAACATTGTTCGAAGCCAAGGACAAAAAAGAGAAATTAGTCGCCACAGGAAATCTTGCAGGTACTTTATGGTTTGCTCACCAACACATCAAAGATGTTTTGGCACAAAAGGATTTATAAATCCAAGCCCGAACCCCTCAAATTGATATCCTTGTTAACGAGAATAAGGAAATAACCGCAGAACTAATTACCAGTGAAAAAGATATGGTCCAAACGGTGACAGCCAGGGACACATTGGCACTGGAACTCAAAGATCTTAAAACAGAATATGCCCAATTTGCGACTGAGAAAAGTACAAGTGAGCAAACATACCAGACTGAGAAAGCTGAGTATATGGCTAGAATCACTGCGTTACAAGCCGAGATTGCACAGCTACAAGCCACTGCACGGCAAAACCAAACGTTGTTAGATGACTTGGCGGTCCTTAAGACTAGTGCCATCGAAGAAAAACAGACTTTAAGTGATAGAATTAATACTTTGCGTGACACTAAAAGAATCGCTCAGAACGAACTAATCCAGGCGCGCGACTCTTTAGCAGAAAGAGAAGCAACCATACGTGGTCTGGAAACTACCCTAAATCAGGATAGACGAGATTTAGAGGAAAAAATAGCGGAACATGAAACACAGACTGCTGAACTGCGAGACGTAAAGGCTAACGCCGCAGACGCAACCCAAAGAATAGACGAATTGAGCGATCAACTGAATAACACTTCGGCAGCAGAACTTAGAAATGCTAGCCATATTACCACATTATTAGGTGAGATATCAGCATTCCAGACTGATCATGCCCAGTTACAGCGTGCCGCCGAGGGACATGGTCAAGACATGCAAGATGTCCAAAGTACACTTAATTCCGCTAAACACAACTATAATAGTTGTTACGCACAATTGCAAACCGCTCTGACAGACAAGGCAACCCTAGAACGGGAATGGCAAGAGCTCATGCGGCAAAAAGAGGGTCAAGCTAGCGAATTAGAACAACTCCAACAAGAAAAAGTGACTTTAGCACAGGAGATAGGCATATCCCAGGCTAAGGTGAGCCAATTAACACAACAGCGAACCGACTACGAGAATCGTGCCAGGGCGCTGGAAATAAACTTAAACCAAGAGACTCAGACGGTTGCTGAACTGAAGGCACAGGTCCAAAACGTTAGAGTGACTAATACCGAATTCTCCACCACTAACCCATTTAGTCAAACGGGAAATGCTTCGTCAGGGAGTACTTTCGCCCAGGGAACTGGGACCAGTACTCATTGGGGTGCAAGTTTAATACCTTCAACGAGCATGTTCAGTTTCTCTAAAGCCGTCGCCCCGCCTAGGAGCATGGCTACATCTGTCAGATCCACAGTAATGACAACCTCCTTGAACCCAGATTACACTGGCTTAACTGACGCTTCATTACAGCGAAGCGAGAGCTTTGGTCTAACCAGCAGTCGCCGGGAGGCTAACTGGGGTTCTTCTGGACCGGGTGGTAGTGATGAAGAAGATACTGATCTACTCATTACCACTGAGCCAAGGGAACGGGAGTGTGCTACTGGCAATGATCCCCCTGTAAGGGAGAGAGAAAGAAGCACTAGGAATGTGCGTTTTCAGGCAGGGTCTACGATAGATTCAAATGAAAACGTAGCTCCTAGAATACCCAGAAACCGTCCCACTAATTTGAATGAACTGATCGCTGATATTACCCAACGCGTGTGTAGGGAGTATGAGGGAATCGATCCAACTTTAAGGCAACTTTCACCTACACATGGGGCTCGTGCATCCACGTCAGGAACAAATCAACGGGATTGTCGCCAGCCCATCGAAAATAGAGATTCTTTAGAAAGGACAGACACCAGAAGGGTCTCTGAGGGAATCATTAAGAGGCATCACCAAAGTTTTAGGCATAAGGGTGCCCCTGCAGCAGGGGGGTACCCTAGTGACAGCAGCGGGGACTCTGATGATGCTCGTCGTGGAAGACATGACAGAGACAGAAACAGCCGTTACCCTAAGAGAGAAAGAACCAAGCGGAACCCTGATAGCGATGGTGAATACCAGACTTCAGAGCCCAAAACCTATTCTGAGAACATGCCAAGAGACAATCTAACCGGCAGAAGAACAACTGACTATGTACCCCGGGAATTGTCTCCCAGGAGGGAAACTCGCCCCAGTGACATAGCTCAATTGAATAAACTGATTCCTTCCTACGTGAAAGGAGAAAAGGTATCAGTCCTAAACCACTTAGCTCAGTATGAGAAAGTGTTACTGACCATGGGTATGGACAGTACTATGGAGAAAATGAGGTTTCTGAGCTGGACTTTTGGAAAGGAAGAACAATCTTTCTTCTTGAGTTTGGACAGAAGCTCCATTAATAACTGGGTGGACTATAGACGGGAAGTCATTAGACATTTCAGCTCCCACAGA
>JBCATW010000008.1:0-23404 GCA_038406705.1 Eurycea bislineata
TGGTAGACGGTGGGCACGGTAGCCAACTCCTCGGGCGTGATATGATTTATGATGGGCAGCACGGGGGCGAAGCAAGGACGACAAAAGGTGGAGTGGAAGGTTAACGTCTTGGTTCTCCAGTCGATGTTGGGGTTGTGGAGTTCCAGCCAAAGCATCCCAACGATAAGGGGATGTCTAGGGGACTGAATGAGGTCAAACACCAACCACTCAGAGTGCTGCCCAAGTTTCATCAGCAGGGGTTGAGTGGTGGCGGTGAGTGGGCCGGAGACCAAGGGAGAACCGTCGACCGAACGAATAACCTCGACCGCACTCCTGGGCTGGGAGGCCAAAGAAAACTTGGCGTGAAAGTCCTTGTCCATGTAGCAGCCGTGTGCGCCCGAGTCAACCAGGAGGTCGAAAATTAGAGTGGGGTCAATAATCGGGAAGGAGGCCTTGAGGATAACGAAGTGGCCTAGAGGGGTGTAAGAAGGCTGCGGAGGAGAGGGAGCGGAGGTAGCTTCCTGCCTCACTTCCGGTCTGGGGAGTTTTCCGAGAGGTCAGTGAGGGGGGAGTCCTCAGTAGGAGTGGGGACAGAGGAGGATGGCGTAAGTGAAGAGACTTCCTTGGGGCGAAGGACTGGGCAGTTGGGTAGCAAGTGGGCGGAGGAACCGCAGTAAAGGCAGAGGTTCAATTTCCGCCTTCGGTCCTTCTCGTCCTGGGTTAGTGGAGGGCGCGGGCCCCCACGGCGGGAAGGCAACTTAGAGTTAGATGAAGGTTCCTTGGTAGTTTCTTCGACAGGGGGCCTCGGGTCGGCCCGGGAGGGAGGCAAGGAGGGCCTTCTGTCTGGAAGTTTCCCCGCGGGACGGCCCCAGACCCGTTTCTCTGAAATCCTTTGCTCGACCTGGAGAGCTAAGTCCATGAGATCGAGGATTGAGTTAGGCATGGGAAAAAACCCCAAAAGGGCGTCGCGGATCTCGTCCCGCAGGCCGTGAAGGAAGATGGTGTATTGTGTATTTTCCGGCCAACCGACCTCATGGGCCAGTTGTTGTAATTGGTTTATGAAGTGGGCAACGGGTTTGTCCCCCTGCTTTAGTGTTAGGAGTTCGACCCCCCGAGCTTGGGGGGCGAGTTTCCTGCCGAAAAGTCTCTCGAGTTCCTTTTCGAAGGCCTCGAAGTCGTCCAGGAGGGGGTTCTCGGAATCAATTAACCCCGTTGCCCAGTCCAGTGCCGGACCGGTCAAATTAGAAATAATAAAAATGGTTTTGGGTTTTGAAAGGGCGAAAGCTTGAGGTTTGGCTAGGAAGTGGAGCGTATATTGGGTGTGGAACTTCTTGAAGCCCATTGGATTGCCAGCGAACTTCTCGGGTAGTGGCATCTTGAAGTCCACCGCCCCACGGGAGGTGGCCGGAGGGGAAGCAGGCACGGGGGAAAGGTGAGGCATGTCGGGTTCAGTCTCACCCTCCCCAGCGCCTCGAACATTGGACCCGGAGGGCCTAGCAGGCGGGGCGAGGCGTTTCAAAAGCTCTTGGTTCTGCTTCTTTACCTCGGCTAATTCTTTCTGTAAGTCTGAGACAGTGGCGAGCAACTGCTGTAGCTGCTCGGGTTCCATGCCGGGCAAGAGTGGGGCTTCTGCAAACTGTTACAACTGTAGTAAACTCAACCCTAACTTTAACAACAGTGTTGACATTCAATTTAGGAAAGGAGAATAACTCGCCTTGCAGGACAAAGAACCCCGGACAGCAGCAAGATGCTAAATAGCGTAGACGGCCCTTACCATCCGAAGATGGGCAAGGCCGGCTCCGTCAGAGGAGGTGTGGGTGAGGTGGATCTCCGTCGGGCTGGACTGGTCCACGGAGCGCAGCAAGGGGACACCTCCCTGAAAGACAGGAGGGACAAGTTGAGTCACGTCCCCGGACCCACCAACGGTGAACCAATTCAAAAATAAGGAAAGCTGGGTACCTGTGAGTCTGGCAGGCCGGGCATACCCAGGAAGTAGCTAGTGAGCTAGTGAAGCTACGTGGCGCAATCAGCAGGCAGCTGACCACAATGGTTAAGGAAAGGTAGCGTCATGAAAGGGCAAGACAACAATATACCTTCCCTACCCACCAGCACTAACAACCCTGGCGTGCACACCCCTCAAAGGATACGGAGCTGTTGCAGGACGTGGCTGTAGCAGATGAAGAGCAGTTTCCAGCTGAGGAAGAGGCGGTGGCAGCGGTGGGCTGCAGAGGGATGAGAGCAGCTGGCAGTGGTGGGAGCCCGAAGGCTGAAAGCAGTGAGTGGCAATTGCTGAGAGTGGCGAGAGAGAGCTCAGACGCGCGGCAGCGCGAGTGGAAGGAAACCCAGCGAGGGGGCGCTCGCCAAGCGCTTGAAGGAAGTGGGGGCGAGCCCTTGACAACTCTCCCTAGACTGGGGGGGCGTGAGCGCGCGTAGGCCACACCAGGGGGTTGGGGTGCGGGCTCACGCGCAGATCGCAAGGAACAGCACTCGCCTGAAATAAGACTGGCAGACAGGCGTAGGGCAAGGGCTGCTCCTGACAGCAAAGCTAGCAGTGTGCGGCAGCGTGTGGAGGCTGGCAGCGGCGCTGAGGTGGAGCCGTTGCGGGGTGCGACCATCCCTGAAGGTAACGGTTGCAGAAGCGCCGGTGACCCATCGCGCATGCGCGAAGCCGGGTCACGGCGCGCGACTGAGCTGTGCGACAGGGCGCGCGCGGGGGCAGACAGGCTGTCCCCGCGAGGAGGAGCGCTGCTGGAGGAGCCCGCAGGGATCGCCAGCCCGTCCTGGCCCAAGGTAAGGTGCAGGGGTCCGTATAGGGCAGAGGAGGGAGCGAGCGACTCAGAGGCGCGTGCGGTTGGGAGGAGGGAGAGCGGCTGAGAGGCGCGTGTGGCTTGCGCGAGAGGCGCGAGTGACTGGCGCGAGCGGCTGCACTGCTGCAAAGCAATGCAGCGAGTGAATGAAGAGCGAGTGAGGTGAGCGTGTGTGTGTAATGCTTGGATGTGTGCGTGTAATGGTGCGTGTGTGCGTGTAATGGTTGGGTGGAGCGAGTGTGCGTGTAACATTTTGCCATTGGGTTGAAATGAAAAAGTACTCTGCAATGGTACAACCTCCGTCCTCTTCAAGACTTTGAAGATCAGCAAAGGCTCTCATTTTGGCTCTGAAGCAGTACTCGGGTACTATCGAAGACAAACTTCCCCGACGCACAATTTCTCAGCTGCCGAGCCCCAACTTCATCCTCACGCTGTTTGCCTATTTTGTAAAACTCTACATCACATCCCGAATCTGCACTCAGACTCTTCAACACTCCCCAGCTCCAGAATCAGACATGCTTCTCGCCAGTCTTCCCGGGCTCCGTGAGGAATCACTTGGCTGGTCCAGAGGGAGCAAAGACGACCAACTACCCTATGCTCAATGGTTTCATTACTTTTCAAGACTTGCAGGATTTGCCAAGTAATACACTTTTCTGCTCTTTTATACGCGTCTACCTTCAGCTCCTCACCATGTACAAAACACTCCTTCTCCCGCCACACCTTCACCGCAAGATGCATTAAAAAATGTTTTCCATGTGTACAAAATCGACCCTCCCGCACGTGTAAAAACACAGAAAAAGTCCCTGGATCTCCTGCCTTTCCCCTTTATTTCCATTGGATTAATAACAGGCGAGGGACAGTAATTATTAGTGGAAACTGCGTATGATTGCACGCAGTGAGGTTAACACTTTGATTGGTGTGGTCGGTTAGTATTGATCAGAACTCATCATGTCGGCGTGTCAGGTCTTCCCCGTAATTAGTCGCCTGGCTGCCCACAAACATGTTCCAATTTTCCAGAATTTCCTCTTTGGTTAATTTGTCATTCTGTGGAAGGGAACACAAAGCTCATTATGAATAATAAAGTGCAGGCAGGGTTAAGTGACAATTATCAATAAAATTAGCAACCCTCACCCCTCCCCAATTACAATCAGATGACAGTCTTATCAACAGAGTAACCCGAATGTGTACAAGTATCAGGGACCAACCTCCATCACCGGTGGCACCGTCATTGGACAATCCATGCATCGTGCTCTCTACCTATACCATTTTCAGAGCAAATGTCTCTTTTGGTGCTCATGTGAAATTCATGATTTAGCAGTGCTCTTGTGAGAGACCCAACACTTGCCATCTATTCTAAGGGTACAGTTATGACCTGTGGTTCATTTAAGCACTCCTGATCAGTGACCCTATTATTTGGGAGCCTGTCTTAACGCAGTACTGTCTACCCTATACCCATGACCCTATAAACAAAGGTTTTAGTATTACCCATTTCTGCAATCTCTGTCAGCAAGGTGTGGCTCGGGGTGAATTTGACTCCTCTGTTTCTTCTTCAGTTAGATTGTCACCAAGGAGCCTGCTTCAACACCAATGGGGTTGAAAAACTTTTGTGAGTTGTGTGCCCTTTAACCATGCAGATTTTTAAACATGTGTCTGGAGGTCATGGTGACATACCATCAAGGCCCCAACCCCTGCCCATAATTTTGCAACAAATATGTGCAGCCTATCAATGTCCTTGCCCTGCTTTCAGTACCTTGTGAACTTCTAACTTATTCTTATTCTGGCTAGGTCCTATGAGTAGGGCTTACATTCCCATGACCTCCTCTACTAAATGTCTCACTGCCCCCCCTCCCCCGCACACCCACCAATAGCTTATATCTCAGTTCCAACTTGACGCAGAATTAATTCCACTGCCACCCGGTGTCAAAAATGAAATCCGACTCCCTGACATTCGGACTGCAATAAATGGGGGCCCAAGGCAAGACTTTGGGTGGTAGCAGAATTATCCTCGTCCAGGTTCTGGAGGCCCATTTGTGTGGTTAATGTTTCATGTGAGCGAGTGTTAGGTGGTCAAATAAATCACCTCACCTTGTCCGTGTCGGACTCATAAATTAGATGCTTGGCTTCCACGTCCGCATGGTCATAGTCTGCGGGCATGATCCAGTGACTAATCTCTGATCGGTCCATCTTTCCATCCTTGTTCAAATCCCGAAAGTCTAAGAACTGCTGGCGCTCAGTCTTCACCCAGTCTGGTTCAGGTTCATCGGTCTCAGTTGAGTACATGTCACCTGATGGAATAGGGGGAAGCAGTAGCCAGATCAAATGGAAGTCCAATTATATGCTGGTTAAACAACTGCACTCTGATAAATCAAATTTACTGAACCTTGAATGCTACCATGCAGAATCTGTATGTTACAAAAAACAGGTCTATATGGGAGAAGTGTAGAGCTTTAATAGCAGAGGACAGACTGCAGCAGCAAGCAACTAGCATAAAAAATAGTTGCAAAACAGACCGCGCCACATCAGTGTGGGCAAGAGACATACTACAATTCACAACAGCAAAACAAACTCCATGGAGACTAGAGATCAGAATGGATGAAGAAAGACGGGCTTTGTCATTGTAGATGCAGTCAAGATTAGGATGCAGGCCTATGAACCAGACATCTATTTACTCTGGCTTGTACATGGCATTGGATGTATAGCACGGATTAGGCAGCAAGGAGGTCTACACTCACAGAATGCTACTCACTCGGACTAAGAAACGGCTTACCTATGTATTCACTAACATCCACAAATCCATCGCCGTTCTTATCAATGTCTTCTATGGTTTCCTGGACAAAAAGGGATACAGAAGATCATGGTTAGGTTCAGAGGGGCAAATGCAAAATGACAGAACCTATGGCCAAATGGAGTTGTGGTACAAACACCTTTACCACCAATATGAAGTCATGAAGAAATAAGTGGGTAGGAGAGCTAGGATTAAAGACGCAGAGTCTTGGGATTTGATGGCTGGAGCGGAGTCTGAAATACTTTCTTGGTCCAGATGAGTCTTTTAGAGTGTATGTATTTTATATTTGTAGAGCGCGTTCGTATACACCAAGGTTTCTTTGAATAAACGTGTCTTGAGTTTGATTAAAAAGGAGGTGACACTCTTCTCATTCCCCAGTGGTAGGGGCAATGCGTTCCCCGGGCAGAGAGGGGTGGGGAAGCGCTTACAATTATGGAGTGTACATACATAGCAATCATGACAACTGTAGGTAGTAATAATGCATGTGTAGCACTGGGATGTGGCGCGAAGCAGTCAAGGGATTAATTATACTACTACAGTATTAGCAGGTTTACGCCCGGTCAGCCATTAACTCAGAAACTTGTACTGTGAGGCTCAAGAAGATTTTAAATGTATAAAAAAGCTCTGCAGCAGAGCAGATAGACGCTGATATTCTAAGAACATACAAAGGTCTCACTGTGAAGTTACTGCGCTTGCACATATATCCGACAGTGACACAAATTAGAATCATAACAAATAGCTAAACGAATGATATGGATATCATCTTTCACATAAGTACTGTGTCATTCTTTTACTAAACATTGCAAGTAAAGCTGAATCCATGGCCTTTTCTAAGCATCAGAAAAATGTCTAGTAAAATAAAATTGCTGGGTTCTGTTTTCTTTCCATCAGCTGCACTTGCCCTGCCTGAGATTTTCAACCTCCAACATAAGGTTCATTTGGATCCGACCATTCCAACTTCCTGCCTCTTAAAATAATGTTCCCTTCTCTGCTGGTTCTCATTAATAAAATAGTAGTAGCAAGCTGCCCCCAATTACCCTGTATAAAGCATAAGAATTTCAGCCACCCTGTTAAAATACATTAAAGCTTATTTGCTCTAAAGTGGAATTCTGCTCTTACATTTTGTTGTATTTGTAAAACGAGGGATACACAATTAAAGGCCCATACCTAGGATCAAACCGATCTAGGGTTTAAGACCTTTACACAGTGGAGGCAAAGTGCTAGAATTTCTCCCAAATGAATATTGATATGACAACTATGTGAAACTGGTCCTTTTGTATCTCACTGGAAGAAATACCAAGTGGTCCAAGGCCAGATATCAGTAGCTCATACCCAGGTTTGGTGCTGGTGGACCTAGAAGTTTGATGAAAAACACCAAACTACAAGTAAAATACATAGAACGGTTACCAACGCCACCTCGAAACGGGCTTACTGCCCCAAAATGCTTGTTCTGCACAATGTGCTTAGCGTTTTAAGGACTGTTAAGGTGTTAACGTTACTAGAGAGCAATCTTCTGATAATATGCCACACACGTTGCAGAAAATAAAACCTCTTCAGTAGCCCAAAAAAAAAGCACCCATTTCATAGCAACCTATATATATTTATCCACAAACACGCATAAAGGACTGTTTCATAAGATGCAAATGTGTGCCAGTTTGCAAACACATTTGGTTGGTAACTTCCTGAGTGACCTTAATCCTACCTTCTACATATATGTTATGGATTTTGTTCATTGTATACACAATTAATATTAATGTCCTTGCCTCTTAAAATGGTATGTTTCCCTTACAATATCTTGCTTTTTGGAGATATATGGTCCCATGAATTATGAAAGCTTTCCCAAAGAACACTGAAAAAAAGTGCACCTATAGAAAAGTGTCCACACATTGGAGTGCACTGCAACCTGGAAAAAAGCAAACCCATTGGGATCATGAGTTTTCTTTAAAAAAAAAAAACACTAGTACTCTACCTAAGAACGTATTGATATTAAATACAAACACTAGTGACTGTTTCAGTTATGAAGATAGTACAGGAAATCTGGTCACTGTGGCAGGCTACAGAGAGCCGAAGGAGGACACTACACCCATCTTATGGCAGTGCCAGAAGTTACATTGGTACACATTCATCTGTAATCTGGGGGAGCGAACAGTAGCAACCAAACAAATGCCATCCCAGTGCAAGCAATATGGTGAATTAAAGAGACTGTGTCATTTAAAGACACTAATTGCTTGCAAATTAATTTAATTTACAATCAAAGGGGTCAGAATACATCATAGGACAACCCAGTGTTAACCTCTTCAATGCCGCCATAGGAATGCATTATGCCAATGGCAAATGCAATGCATTCTGGCTGGAGGATACAGGAGTATCAACATGTCTGATACACCCTTCACATTTAGGGAGCTAAGGCATACCGCTCTTGAACGACACCACTAGGTCTACCATCTTCTAATGCGGGTTACTAAAGCTTCCACCGACCTGTCTACTTGCTTCATATCAATTTAGTGATGCTTATCCAGTCCTGGATTTTTCTTTGCATTATAGGAAATGTAGTCCCTGATATTCAGTGGAAAAAGCACAACTACAATTCCCATAATGTCAAGAAAAAAACAGGACTGGAGAAGCATCACAGGATTGCCATGGCGCAAGTTGGCAGGTCTGCTTCTACCTTGGAATGAGTGCAGCATACGAAAGGGCAGTAGGGTTGCTCACCGTCAACACCAAGTCCTTCATGTAGTCAAACTCCTCTGGGTGCAGGAAAGCTGTGAACTCATCACGCGTGGCGATCATGTCGCCATCCTTGTCTGCAAGTTTGAAGCGGCGCTCGTCACGTTTCATCATGTTCCGGTAGGTTTCTTTGTCAGGCACATCATTAAACTCCTCTCCTAGGACAGGAAAGAAAATCAACAGCTTAAAAGCCATATGGTAGGGAGTCAATTGGTCCGAAGAGTCTCTTTTGCCATCCCATGGTAAATCCCCCAGTGTGTGACCTGAACATGCACGGTACTGAGACTAGAAATTACATTTTACGAAGTGCTTCTCGCCTGGAGTGCCGACCATCATGCACTTGTCTTGAAAACAATGTGTAAACCTTCGCTCTGCTTAGTTTTTGCCAACCTACAAACCATGCCTTCATTTTCCTGCTATTTTACACAGCAAAATACTAACACAGATACAGACAGGTCCTCTAGGACGCACTATGATCGCAAAAAAAACAGGCTCCAGAGCGGAACATTGTAGACTTATTGCAAGAGACAAACAGGAAAGCCTACTAAAAAAAAAAATCACCAATAGAGAACAAGATTGGGGACCAAAACCCATTCTGAACACACAAGCGAGAGAGACGAGTAGCATTCAGGCGTAAACTACTGCAGAATACATTTTGAGGAGGTAATGCAAGAAATGGGCTGAACTATGAACAAAGAACAAACAAAGGGGCAGTAGTGCAAGAAACTGTGCCTAATCGGGCTGATTGAAATACAAAGGATTGAGGGGGATCAGCCCTGTGCTCAATACTGCAAACCCGGAAAGGAGAGGTCAAGCGAGAAAGTGGACTTCGAGCTAGATCCTGAAAAACACAGTATGGGGATGTAAAGCGAAACAGGGGAATGGGCAGTAGAGCGATAAACACAACCATGTGTAGACTACTACCTACTCCACAAGCTGGGGTAAATCGCAACAGACCATACGATGCTGCGGTTAGTTGTGCTTTTCTGTCAGAGACCCAGGCGCCTCGTTTATTTGCATCTGTCCCCGCATTCTTTTTCATAGCAGGAGAGCGCACTCCTGCATACTCTTGCCTATTTGTTTCTTTTCTATAATACATTCTAAGTGCATAACATGGAACACTAAGGCGTTTTGACGCATGCGGATGTGCAGGGCGAGACTGTGCTGAAAGGTCTCCCACGTTTAGAGTGCTCCCCATGGGAGCGCTGGAAAACAGAGCGCCAACACTTATGCACGGGCTAAACAAATTGAGCACCCCTTGCTTTGGGCTCGATTCAGGCGTTTACCAAATGAGCGCCATTTGGTTTTCATGTATGAAAACCGAATGGGCTCTTTCTCCGACTTGCAGAGACTGGAGTTGCTAATAGTAATTCTATTTCCCTCTAGTCTGTGCAAGTCGGAAATGACTCTTGTCCCGACTTGCTCAGACTGGAGGATGGAATAGAAAATCTATTCTCCAGTTAATAAAAAAATCAAATTGGCTCTTTCTACAATTTACTTAGACTGGAAGATGGAATAGATAATCTATTCCCCTCCACTTTAATTTGAAGAAATGAACAGAAGCCGTGCAATTTAACTGATTACTGTTAGTGTGCCCAACTTTCCAACTACCATATTTCATGAAAGCTGCTGAAATACTGGCAAGTGGGTTCTGCCCAGCTCCCTACTGCAGCTGTGCTCAGGATGACTATTATTAATGGATTTTTAAAAAAGGATGTTAAGGAGGCTGCAATAAAATGATAAAAGCAAAGAGAAACTGTAACCCACGATCATTAGATTACCTCATAATACTCGGATAGCCTATATACCTGCCGCCCTCTCCATTTACGTACTCCATAGTAAGGCACTTAGGAAGATAGACGGACCTCACTGGCTTTGTACCCCCTTTATGCTGCACTATGAACACACTATGTGTATTATAGGCTACTATTAAGCATACACAGAACTTACACTGGACACAATATGTGATCTCTCCTATCAAACTCCATCTACGCACCTCATAAGTGGGCTGCTTATCACCCTCTGTGTACCGCATCTTAGGCTGCATTAGTAACACACCCTAGCCAGTATAGGATACTTATAAATTGCACTTGACAGAATATGTGCTCTCTCCTATAAAACTGCATTTACGCAGTTCTTAATAGGCTGTTTATGTCCGATACTATGTTCGCCCCAAGATACAGACCATAATGCCATATAGATCTGCTGCGCCCAGTCTACCTATGCACGCTCAGTATTTTGCCCCCGCTATGCATTACATACTATACTGTCCTATGAAGTCATTACTGAGCGGCTGTTCTGCTCCCTGTGACAATTTCTTTCCATCTACCCTTAGAGGTTCCAGAGCTGATTAGAAATGTAGGCTCCATAGAACTCTTGCTCTCTTCTGTCTATACCTCCCAGTATGAATATACCTGAATATGTACTTGAGCCTCACAAACTACATCCATGCCCCTCGAAGGATATCCTATAGGACTGCTTCACACTAAAGTTGCATGCTATATAAAATTGTTGCCTTCTCAAACTTACGGATCCCATGATATGGCTCCTGCTACCCATTCATTAGATAGTTGCCATCCCATGATGATACTAGCCAATGCTTTGTAACATATTGTGCAACAATTTTCACCTCGGATACGCATGACTTGTTCGCTGTACTGAGCCCTACTTGGAAGGCTACTATACAGTACCGACTAGATGACGCACCTCCTACCTGGATAGCACTGTAACTTACTACATGAATAGAATTAAACAGGATACAATTGTCAAACTTCTCATTTCTCTTGACTGCTGTCATTATGATCATGGTATTACATAGACTGTGCATAACCTCCATCAAATCCCACTAGATGCTACTGCCTTTGAAGGAACACTCTCACTAGACAGAAGTATAAACGTTTACTTACTTAAACCTTGAAAAACAAATGCATGATGAGTATGCATGCGTGCGCAACAGGAATGAAGCCACAAGTAGTGATCTGGGCTGTTGGGACTATACAGTCCAAGCTGGGTGGGGCGGGAGGACCTGGCGGAACCCGGTTAGGCTGTAGAAGTGCAACAACAGTGTATGTCACCAGGAGGCTCGCAGGTATTGAATCTGTATTCGGGGTTGCCAACCAGCGGCTTCCCAACAGCTACCCAAAGTGAATCAACCGACTGGCCGCCTTAGGACCAGTATTGTGGGGGCCTACATTGATGGTACCGGCTGTTGGGTAGTGAGAATGGGCAAGGGGCCAAACGGGAGAACTCCCCCATCCCCTCTGTTTCCCTCTGCTAGAAGTATATACTGCCATACATCTGTATTTTGGCCCCCCTGCCCCCACTCCACAATACCCAAGTTGGCGGAACAGCGTCTTGTAGGTCGCATAACGGCAACCAGGCACGATACAAATGTCAACTAACATAACAATACATTGAGGAAGCACATACGAACGAAAAGGGGACAGAACCTGGAGCAAACACCTGCCCAACACAGGAAATCGAGAAAAAACCTGTAGAATACTAATATATCCAAATGGGGGGTGGTAAAGGAGGCAGGAACCAGGTAAGTACTGTATTTTCTGGCGTATAAGACTACTTTTTAACCCAGGAAAAAAATACGGTACCTGTTGCAAATGTCTTTATTAGATTTAAGCTGGTAGGAGTATGTGTACAAAAGGTACAGGATTCCATGCACCCACTGACTATGTTAACATGGAAAACTAAGGGATATGATATCACCAGTGATTGACCAATGGGCTACAACACACAGCACAGCAAGACACAACAAATACATTGCCGGCTATCGTGTAATAAGAAGAAAAAGATATTGGCGTAAAAGCTATTTTTCAGAGTTTGCTGCTGCCTCGCAGTAAGGAGAGAAAAAGCAGGATGCAGAACAAGGCAATAAAGAACATACATAAGAGAAATCATCAAGTAGTGCACCATATAAAGCATAGAAAAAGATAACAGAGGCAGAGTAATTAGTTGGTGTCACTAGTTTTCAAAATTCAAGCACTTCGTAATGTCTTGCTTTGTAGTGGTTGGGTCCAGTTTGGTATCCCATATTTTTGTAGATGATAAAATACCTGCTTAAACTTTTAATGTATCGGTCACATCTAGCACCAAGATCTTTTTTTTAACCTGGTGGACCTCCCAATCATCATTAGTTCAGTCATGTTCCTAGGTGCTATGGACGGCCTCCCTATTGTGTTTTCTATGGCACAGGCTAGCAACTACTGTATTTGCATTCATTAGGTGAAAAGGTCTTGAAATACAAAACTGAAGCCATATTAAAATCCCACTCTGAAGCCATGTTCTAGACCTGCCACTTTCCACGAAAAAGTTTGGTAAATGTTGTACATGTTTTTTTTTTTTTTATAAAATATTTTTATTAAAAGATTTTATATAAAAACAATAACATTTCATTATATTACCATGGATAATCAAAAAGGATAAGAATAATAAAAAGGTGATGCTTGCAAGTCCAGGTAAAACGTGACAGGAGTACAGTCATTTGCAATTGATATATATACATTGCTCGATCCTTTCAGATAACTGATTCACGGATGCATTACAAACATTGTTAATTGTCAGGGTAATAGGAAGGGAAGTACAAAGGGTCAATTCATTCTACAAAATTACTTTTCGACTTCATCAACTTTCATCGGATCTATTCATACCTTAAGAATGCACCTCAATCCCCTCACTGAAATGTATCTATTCCTGGTCATCCGAGGACTCAGTGCCCGAACTTTCTTCCTCATCCATTCTTAATAAATAATTCATAAATTTGTCCCAAATGGGGCGGGGTATTTGATTAGGTGGGAGTATCAAATCAAATCTATTTTCTATTTCTTTACAAGACGCCATCGCTCTTTTCCACGCTGGTATTTGAGGGGGTTTGTCTCTCATCCATTTCAAGGAAATCTCTCGTTTAGCTAACAATAGTGCTAGGGAAACAAATCTCCTATCCCCTTTTGGGACTACTGTCATGTCGCCCAGAAATATCATCTCGATGGACTTATTCATTGGGATTTGTAATATGTTCATGAGCTCCACACATACCAAGTCTCAGTAGTCAGATAGGTGCGGGCAAGTGTAGCACAAATGGATGAATGTACCCTCTGATCCTGAACATAATTTGCAGAGTAGTGAATAAGCAGGGTTTATTTTGTTGATGATATATGGGGTAATGTAGCATCGCGTGAGATATTTATATTGAATAAGTTTATATCTAGGGGAGTTAGCCCCAGTCCTCATCTGCAAACATGCCTGTGCCCATTTCTCGTCTGTCATTGGGGCACCCAAGTCATTTTCCCATTTCTGCCTAGCTGGTACTGGTGTGTCAGAGTGCAGTTCCCGGACGGCTTTGTATAGGTGAGAGGTGCGTCCATTCCCTCCTATCCCATATCATCTGTATTATTGGAGTGTTTGTATCCCATGTTCCCATTCGCCCCCATCTGTGGTGAAAGGAAGTGACTGTTTGGTGTGCTTGAAAAGTTGATGCAGGTGATCTGCCTATCTTTTGGAGGATCTGAAGGCGCGAGATGGGAGCATTAGAGGGTACTAGGTCTTGCAATGTGTCTAGTCCGTTGGCAGACCAGTAAGACCAGTCTGGATTGAAGCTAATATGATGAGCGATGGGAGACAAGTTGATGGGGAGATCTGTCAGCCAAGGCGGCGAGGGTCGTTGGGTACGCAGCATAGCTTTCAATACTAGTAATGAGTTCTTTATGGGAGAGGGGGGAAGAGTCGAAATTCTCTCAGGAGCTAAGGCAAAGGCCTCAGGGGGCATGTGGGATAGAGAGGATCTAGCTAGGTGGATATATGGTGATGACAGAGCGGGGTTATATAGTTGTGTGATATACATCAAGTGTATGGCTTGATAGTAATATTTTGGAGAGGGAACTCCGAATCCTCCTTCTTCTATAGAGCGATTTAATGTGGACATTGCAATTCTAGGGTGAGCTTTGGGCCAGAGTAGTTTTAAAAATAATGCATTACATTTCCTAAAGAACGATACAGGTACTAAGCAGGGTGTGTGAGTTAGGGGGTATAAAAGGCGTGGCATTATATTCATTTTAAGAAGGGCCGTGCGTCCAGCCAGGGAGAGAGGGAGGGTAGACCAGGAATCTATTTTATCTTCGAGTAGTGGTAACAGAGCTTCGAGGTTGTCTTGTAACTGGGTGAGCGGGGTGCGTGAAATCGTGATTCCTAAGTATTTAAAGGACTTATGTTTCCAAATTAGGGGGGAAAAGTCCAGGCGTGGGCCGATGAAGTCGGTCAGGGGAAATATCAGGGACTTGTCCCAATTCATCCTCAGCCCAGAACATTCGCCAAACCTACGTATTATGCCCAGTGCTATTTGGAGGGATTCGTTGGGGTCCGCCAGGTAGAGTAGCAGATCGTCTGCGTAGAGTGAAGTGGTGTGTGTGGTACCTCCAATTGTGATGCCATGTGGGGCCATGTGAAGCCGTAATTGGGTTGCTAGAGCCTCCGCAGCTATCGCGAAGAGCAAGGGGGAGAGGGGGCAGCCTTGGCGAGTGCCCCTGTATAGTTTAAACGGAAGGGAAGGGAATCCTCTAATACTTAAATATGAACTAGGGTCAGAATACAGGAGCTTTATTAAATTCTGGAAATAGCTACCAAATCCCAACGCCATGAGCGTCGCGTACAAGAATGGCCATTCAAGGGAGTCGAAGGCTTTTGCCGTGTCAAACGAGACGACTACGGCAGGGGATGATGGATGGAGGCAGGGAATTATGGAAAATAGCCTACGGAGGTTATCACCTGTGGACCGTCCTGTAATAAAACCACTCTGATCGGGATGTATTAGCTTGGGGGCTATTGGAGAGAGCCGGGTAGCCAAAACTTTTGCAATAATTTTCATGTCTAGGTTGAGTAGAGCCAATGGTCTATAGGAGGAACACAGCAGGGGGTCTTTGCCAGGTTTTAGCAGCCACATCGTAGTCGATCTGGTCAGGGTGGATGGGAAACGGCCTGCATCCAGGCCTTCCTGGATTACCCGTAGTAACAGTGGGGCAAGTTTCGTGGCGTATTTAGCATAGTAGGCCGCATTGAGGCCATCGGGTCCTGGGGTCTTCCCATGAGGCAAAGATTTCATCGCTTTTTGGACTTCGGCTAGGGTAATGGGGGAGTTTAGTAGGTCACTATCTTCAAGTGTGAGTTTACGGATATGAGGGTTCTGAAGGAAAAATTCATATTCTAATACATTAGGTGTACCTTCTATGGTGGACGTATAAAGAGCTTCTAAGTGTGCCTGCCCAATTGATAAGATAGTTGTTTGCTCAGTGTGCAGTGTTCCCTGCGGGTCTCTAAGTGCCAAAATATCTGTGTCTTTTCGGGGTCCTGCCGCTATCCTGGCTAATAATCTACTGGGTCTCTCTCCAAATAGGTAGTGTCTTACTCGGGAGGGCCAAGACAAAAAATGTATTTCCTTATCTAGCGCCTCCTCTAATTGGGTGGTCAGGGTCCTAATCTGTAGTAATTGTGCGTCGGTGAATGGATGGTCTGCTGCAAGATGAAATTGTGACAGTTCCCCTGATAATCTTTCAATGTCTTTCCGTAGTGTTTTCAAGACTCCATTTTCGATGCCTATACATATACCTCGTGTGTATACTTTTAAAGTCTCCCAGGTGTTAATGGCTGATGTATCTTCAGGGTCATTCATTTGTATGAACGTGTCTAAGGCTTCATCTAAGGTGGAGCAGAAAATTGTGTCACGCAATGCTTCCGCCTTGAAGCGCCATATTCTAGGTGGGGGAACGTGTTGCGGGAAGTGAAAAGTACATAGAATGGGGGCATGATCAGAAAGTGAGCGAACCCCTATCTCGGACGATGTAATATATTGCAAGAGAGGGGGGGTGATTAAAAAGAAATCGATCCTGGAACAGGAGTCGTGTACGCTAGAATAATACGTGTATAGCCGATCTGTGGGGTGTGTTAGTCTCCCTGGATCTACCATGGACCATTCCTGCATCAAGCATTGCAATTTCCTGGCAGCTCTGGAGATGTTGCCCGTGATATCTCTTGATCTGTCCAGTGTGTTGGTGAGGGATAAATTGAAATCTCCTGCTATAAAAGTGTTTGGGTGGTCATGTAGCTTCAGTTTAGTGAAAAGGTGAGTATAAAAATCCGGAGTATCTGTATTCGGGCCATATAGTCCTACCAACTGTATGGGAACATTTACCAATGAGCCTCTCCAGATTATGTACCTCCCCTCCAGATCTCGAGTTACTGATACTGTGGCTGGCTTTAGCCCTTTTCTAAAAAGTATTGATACCCCACGTGCTCCCCTGGTGTATGCAGAGTGGAATGTGTGCGACGACCATGAACTCCCGAAGCTATCCGCCTCAGTTGGTAATAGATGTGTTTCTTGTATGATGACTACATCCACATGTAAATGGCGTAATACTGCAAAGATTCTCCAGCGTTTAACCGGATTGTTCGCCCCTCTAATATTCCAAGACAACAATCTTATATCCATGTCTAAGATAATATAACTTTCCTAGCAAGCAATTACATTTCATGATACCAATATTGTGCATAGTGAAAAGAATTTGTAGATGAGAGAGCCCTAATACATTACTGATGATCTGAGGAGAGCAGAGTGTATACATTTCCACATTCACTATCCACCAGAATGCAAGCATAACTGTACCTAACATGCACTTAACAGTAAGCTAACGTAACTGGTAGCTTCTCTAACTTTCCCATTTCCCTCCCAGGCTGGCATTGCCCAACTGTGCCAGGCGATCCCGAATAAATCTTAACTTAATCTAGAACAGAGTACCTCAACGGTAAAGGTCAAAGTGACGCAGATAGACAACAGTAGCTCACAAACTTTTACATCGGGGTCCCAGGGGCAGTCTCATGATGGGATCATAGCTATTCACTTACAAAACATTGTGCTAAGAATCATATAAGTTTTACCCATATAAATATAAGGCCAAGGAGGGCGGCATATGAAGGACAATCAGTCCACAGAGCGAGTCCTACGGGGAGAGCATAGTGGGGAGTTGGAATCAAACTCCTGGTCAGAAAATGTCATGGAGCCAGGGAGTGGTGGAATCTTGTTTATCCAACCTGGGGCATTGGGGCTGGGCCCGTTACCTTTCTCCCGGGAGGGAGTGTCCTGGGGTCTAGTCCTGCCCTGACTGTTCACGGGTGCCAGGTGGTGCAGCTCCAGGTAGTCCCAGGTTTCCTGAGGCGACGAGAAAAAGAACGCTTTCCCTTCTAGGTGAATCCTCAGGGTGTGTTGTACATGTTTTTCAAGCCCTCTGCACCCTACCGCTTTGGAGTCACCTGATTGGTATCCCAGAATTACTTCATACTGCATACTTCAGCGCAAAGTTCAAGTAACCAGGTCCTACGTTCTGGGGAGAAATCACTTGTGGGTGCACAATGGCAGATTTCAAATGACCATTTCAAATAATAGTTCTTTACTTTGTGTCTGGTATCCTGTATACAGTTCCTCCTTTGGATATCAATCCTGTGCAAATCTTGATTTGCTTAAAGGCGGCTCCCCGGTATTGGGCGATTGTCTGACTCGCTCCAGGTATTGCGAGAGAGTACTTTGATACTTTAGATTGGTTGGCTGGCGCTTTCCATCCATAGACCCACTAATCATTCTTGGTTTATGTATTTTTGTCTTTGACTGGCAATCGCTCAGAAAGCTACAACACAACAGACGGGGGTGCTGCTTGGGCTCTGGCTTGCCGGTTATGTTTTCAGAGCATCCTGTGATTCTCCTCTCCTCATGGATCCACTAGTGACAACCTGTTCCAAGAGTGACTTTTTGATCATTGAAACATGGACTATCCAGACAATATGCAATGCAAGGGAGCATGATGCACCAGTATTTGGTCAGCTAATGAAAACCATAATGAAAAGAATACAAAAGTAATAGGTTCATGCAAATTTCTATTTGGTTAGGTTGAGTGGGACATATAAAAAGTATTCATCCAACTCTTCTGTACAGAGTCAATACATGTTACAAAAGCTATGCTGCTAACTTCGCCTATTAATTATATTGTAGCATCTGTCAACATTAGCCATACAATCACTTTACTTTTTCAGATTTGTAACCCTACACATTGTAACAAAAAATTAAAAGCAAGTATATAATGGCAGCCACATCACCTCGAGCAGGGGTACGCCAAGCATGGCCCGCAGTCCACTTTTGCCCGCCCAAGCCATTTACTGTGGCCCCACCACATCTTCTCAAAATATCAAATTAACAGTATTTTTAAAGAAAATATTGAATTTGATTGCAGACAATAAAATTACGTTGTTTTTTGGGATTACACTCAAGATTAAAGCCTTTTATCTGCAATATTGCCAATTTTGCAATACTTGCATTCCCAATTTTTGTTTTTTTCTGAAACTTTTATACCATTACTATGGCCCTCGGTCAAATCCCTATCTTACAACGTGGCCTCCTCCAGCAAATGTTTGCAAACATCCCTGACTTGAGGGCTAATTATCACTGAAAGTGGAAAAAGATAAATTCTCTCATAAATTACACTTAAATTCCTCACAATTATGACATTAAACTTTATGTGCAAAAAGATTTTAGATAAAAGGTCATAATAAGGGTATTTTTAATAAATGCAAGTGCCCAAGTAAAAAATGCATTATTCTGAGTTTTTAAATAAAATCTTCTATGCGCTTAAATTAAATGTAGGGTCATAAGTAGAAGTAATTTAGGCATAATGTATTAGGAATTTCTGCTTTGACCACTCATAATGAGCCCCACTTCATGATGACCCTGAATTATTTTGGGCAATTCGCCAAAGTGGTACTAGGGGCTCTAACTGAGTAAATGTTTAAGGCAGCTAGGCACCTTATCGCAGTTGCTTAGTTTAACACAACTGCTGCTGTACATCACAGCCTTATTTCGAGGGCAATCCTCCCTCCTGCTGTTTGAGGTATGAGGCAATGTTTTGGGGGAATCTCCTTTCCCAAGTCACACCACTCTCAAAACTGCTTACAGGAAATGCTGATTGGCAAGACACCATGTAAACCATGTAATGCTAGTTTAAGCAGATTACTCAATTAGCTTATGACCATGCCTGGGATTCATCAACGACTCATCATCAATTCCAAGCTCGATCTCATAGAACAAGCTAAAAAGACATCTAGGACCTGCTTCTTTTCCATGAAAGTTTTAAGACGCATACTTCATCGCTTCACCTTCCAACAAACAACCATAGTCATCTCCTTAATTCTGTCAATGCTCAGGTATGCAAATGCAGCGTTTGCTGGTGCCCCAGTCCACTATATTGACACTTCAGAGGGAACATAACGCAGCCGCCAGACTGCTTGCCAAACTAGGCCCACGGAAACACAGCACCCCTATACTTGTTGGCTTCCTGTAAGCAGGTGTATCACTTCTAAAATCCCATGCTTACCCCATCAGGCAATTCATTGGAGCGGCCCACAAACAATCAAAGATATGATCTCACACCAAATAGGGAGCTTAGAAGTATAAACTCTGTACGCCTAATCCTGCCTAAGGTGAAATACAGGAAATGCGGTGAAGCCTCGTTCTCACTCCAAGCTGCAAAACGGTGGAACTTGTTACCGGAAAATATCACCCTCATTACTGATCTCAACCAATCCAAAACAAGGACTAAAACTTGGCTATTTATCTCCAGGTTACACATCATCTAGCCACCGGCCAAGGAGTCAGAGCAGACACAGCACAAAACTTACAGGACCATACAGAACTCCTCCATCGCAAAAAACACGCAGGCCCCAGATATCGTCGAGGAAGCCATACTGCACATGTCACTAATCAGGGCCCAATCTCTGACTACAACTTTATCTATTCTTTCAGCTCCATTCACACCTCTATCAACCTCACTATCTATCACACTGATCCCTCTACGGTCCGGAGCGCTCTATTCAACCTGTCCACTGGCCTGCTCTTGACCAAAATCCCCCCACCCGAGGGTAGATGGCCAGGCTCCTGAAGATGGCAGCAGCTGTATCCGGGCATTATACAAATGCGCCTATAGCATACCATACTCCTTTGCTTTGTAGCCATATCCCCCAATTCTCACTTGATTCTTAGCTACGCAGCTCCTCGATGGCAAGGTGGAAAGTACATTTGTATTACATTGTCAACTTTATATGCGTTCCCTTATGCACAGAGAACCCCTCAACTTCCAAGCTATAATGGTTGTACACTGTAATACAGAACTATACAGATCACTACTGTATTTAAGTGTAAATGCAATACTGCCCCAGCCTATCTCTCTGAGAGCATTAGGCCACTTGTACCCAGCAGAACCCTTCGCTCATCTTCTTAGGACCTATTCGTCAGTCCCCGTTTTCGTCGCTCGAAATTTGGTGCTGCATCCTTTGGGGTTCTAGGCCCCAAGACATGGAAAGACCTTCCTGATTATCTAAAGGCATCACTGGAGCTACATGTCTTTAAATGCCTCCTGACAACTTGGCTTTTCAATACCTGATTACCATTTGATTCTCGCTCTTGACTTGTACGCTTCTCTGACCTGCTTTCCCCTCACTGATTTGTTCTGTGCCGCGTAGCCTGTGTGTTGAGGAGCCATATAAATAAATAAATAAATATACCAGCAACCCGTCACAATATCGACACGCTTAAGTAATGAAAACTAGGTTTTTAGTAAGATAGTTTTTGGCTTAGTAAGCGGCTAAAAAGTCTTAAGTTATATTTTGACTAATTGGTTTTTGTCAGGGTTGCTGCAATGTATAGCTGTGATCTTCAGAAAAGCAGAGCGCTAAAGAGAGTACCAGAATTCTCAATCTACCAGCTGTTTTGTGCTCATGAAAAGAGGCATGCCGTGCAGAAGATTTGTGACCCTCCTCGGTGGGGGGGGGGGGTGCGTACAAGAAAGACAAATACTTTATAAGGGGCTGACGACTATTGTGCTGTGCTTATGCAACAAACTTTCCAAAATGAACATCTAGAGAGAAAAGATTATGTTGCCTTAAAGACTATACACATTAAATTGCCCTCAGGGCCAATTTGTGTTGCTGGATTGATCCCCAAGGTATGGTATGGTATGGTATAGAACACTTGTAAAGCGCCAGAATACAGCTTGAGTAATTGCCATCTGCTGGATGCTATCCGTCAGCCCTCGGGGGAAGGGGAAAAGATTGAGCTTAGGTGTTAAGCTGGCAAAGATCCCAGCAGTGACACCATAAGCCTGACTTCACCAGTATCTCTAGCAGAAAACCTTGGTCTTGAAGATAAAGGTAGGGCACAGAAACGAGGTCCAAAAGCTTTGCATTTAACTTTCTCTTGGTTCTGACCCTTCAAAAGGTTTCTGCCTTTACCATATCTTAGAGAGTATCCCCTGTCGCGGTCTGTAATTTTTGCTTCCCGTAATTAGCTAGTGCAAAAGGCTCGGCCTGCCTCCAGAAAGCTGTGCGGGTTAAATTTGGACTGTCTTCACTTCAAGCAGCATCACACCTTCTGCCCGGATAGCTCAGTAGGTAGCGCATCCAATTTTTAATCCAAGGGTCAAGGGATCGAGTACCTCTTTGGGCGGCTTCCAGCTGAAAGCAGGTTAGCCTAAGGGAAGCTTCGAAGAATCCGGTTTCCTTACAGCACTTGGCCACTTTTACTTTACTAATTGGATTAACGTGCCACACGCCCATGGGCTTCAGGGCACACCCTCTGCAGAGAGAGGCACAGAGAGCGACCGTTTAGAAAAATTCCCACAATTACTACATCTTCCTCTATAAGTTGCCAGCCACGCGGTGTCCCATCATTTCCAAAACTGCCTGCCATGTTTTCTATGCTCTCCGAGTCCTGGTAGCAAGTCGTGAAGGGAGCACGCTATGGCTGCATTTACACAATCATGGCGATAAACAGGTCAGCACAGCCTTCCACGACTTGTGTCATTGTCAGTATTGACCTCCATCCACAAGATTAGGTTCTGGTTATTTTCTCTGCAATTCTTTTCTAGGAGGAAGCTTCCACTTCTTCCTCGAGCGCTTTTGCCTGTAAGCGAACAGTGGGTACTGTGAGGGCATATAGTAGGAGATCGAGGGCTACAGGATCTTTCTACACTTGTACTTACATCCTCTCTTCTCCCTCTCTTCCAGTGACCCGATGCTGCAGTTGTTCTCATTCACTACTGTGATCCTTCTCCTTGGGACCAGCAGGATGGATTATTCCTCTGCTGGTGAGGTCTGCAGAGAGAAACGGTGTGCAGAGAGAAACGTTAAAGGGAACTCTATGTACTCATGTCCATTATCCATCTGGCACAAAAAGAAAACCTCTAATGTTAACGTACGTTTCTACTTTGTTAGTCCCAGGTTAATAAACTATAGGCTAGAGATCGAGTCATCCGAGGGAAATAATAGGCTACTAAATTCCATTAGACATATAAGGGGTGGTCACAGAGTTAACAGATTCTCAGGAATGGAGGGGGTAGGTGTAACTCGGGCTTTTTCAATCTTTGCTGCACGGCTGGAAATAACGCATCACTGGAAGGAGGAGAAACCCCCTCTGTAGTTGTGTCTGCCAGAAGCGGTTGGAAAAAATCTTGACCATATCTACATCAAACAATCAAAGCAAAGGAAACTTTCTGTTAGGCACGACAGGATTTTGGTTTCCACTGTATATTGAAAACAGCTTAATCCCTTCAGTGCGGGTGACGAGACAATCTCGTCATAATTAAAAGGCCAGTTCAGTCCTTTTGCATGGGATTTGCCATTGGGATAATGTATTCCAATGGCCGCAATTATGGGTTGATAAAGCAAGCAACACCCCTCTTGTAAAATTATTTCTTTAAACAGTCCATTCCATCGTAGGTGAAGACCGTTGCCTTACGATTTATAACTGGGCACCTGAACGTCTATTTATGTTGTAGAGGGAAACGAACCCTCGGGAGGAAAGGAAAAGTAACACCTCTATCTCTGATACAGCGTTGCAGGTCCCCTTAAGAAATGACGTAATCGCTTCTTAATCCCTGTACCAGTCTTACCCCGTCTGGCACCTTCTGAATTCGTTGTTTTATTTTCAATATTAGATACAAGATGGGTGGTGTTCCCTTCTGATAGGCACTTGGGAAAAATCGTATTTTATTGATATATGGCACCGCTATCG
>JBCATW010000009.1:0-23242 GCA_038406705.1 Eurycea bislineata
GGCTGGGGCGAAACTGGTTCCTCCACCCAGCTCAGGAATGCGTAAACAAGGGGGAGGAGATGTCCTCCACCCAGCACTTGGGGAACACAAAGGAATTGGCCCAGGAGACCCTCTTCGATGGGGGAAGGTCGGGGAATTCCCCACAGGCAGGAAATCACCTACATGGTGAGGGTCGGTGCGAACACAGGCCAAAGCCAAACTCACGGTGTCGCAACCGCGCAACGCTGGGTACGCATACTAAATGGACGCTACCCACTAAAATACAGGATTGACGTTTAGCCACACTGGGCTTGAACACCACACTTTTTAACGCAAACATGTACCTTTCTTTGCCTGACACTGAACAAAAAAACTAATAAATTCTGTAGGCGAGACGAGGAGACAGAAATATACATTTAAAATTCCGTGCTCCAGCACTCAGCCGCTGCAATGCCAGCCAAGGTGGCCCAACTCTACCTTTTTCACCAGAAACATTATTATGAAAGCGGCACAAACAATATTTAACTGAGGAGAATCTTTGTGCCTGTGAGCGTCTACGTGTACAATGTCTATTTTAGGAGCCTGGAGACTAACATAAAAGGCACTCTTGCGCCCCACTACCCATGTAATCATATTTTTATTTCTTTATTTATCTAGTAATAACTTAAATAATGCTCTCTTGGGGAGGATAGCAAGATTAGGGGAAAACTACGCAAACCATTGTGGTTGTTTCTACTACAGGTTGCTAAATGGTTCAGTTTTCCAGAAATTCAGAAAATAGTGCTTTGACTATCCTGCTGAGCGATGTCATTTGCTGTCATTTGCTTGCATAGTGTGTCCTAAGGGGCTATTTCTACCTTGTGCACTTGGAAGAAAAATTGGCGAATTCCTGCAAAATATGACAATGTAAAAAAGGGTAATCAATTATGTGGTCTGCATTCCGCCACATAACTGTGCAGTGTTCTTTCAGTTAAAGGAAAACAGGCCCTAGGTCTTGGAAAAAGAAGCCTGAGTGGGTTCTTAGAAGGGGGTAACCCCACATATGCTAATGTGCTCTTATTTGATAAGTAAATGTTTAATTTATTTTTCTTTAATATGTTGTCAAGGTTTCTTCTGTTTGTTGCACAAACTGTTGCATTTTAAGGAATGTGTTTGAATTCTTTATTTTTTTTCATTTAATGGAAGGAATTTTTATATTGGATTCATATAAATATGAAACTTTTCTATACATGTTCTGTTTATGTGTATGTCATTGTTTGCCTTCGGCTTACACCTCAGGCTTGCGTGGAGGAGAGATTGCTTGTATTGCTTGTTTAATTTTCTGGCCCATCTCTCCCCTTTTTAGTTTTCTGACAGAAAAAATTGCTTTAAATATTCTCTGTGAGGTTTGCATTGAAAGCTGCCGGAACAAGGCACTGAAAAGGAAACCACTTTCCCCGTAGCACCCTCTGGAAGGATATTTTAACACCCAGCCAAAGATAATTAAAGGCCAGCTTCCTTTAAAGTTAAAAATACCCTGCTTGTTATCTTTTATTGGCACAATAAAACTGACAACCTCTCCCAAAGCAATCCGACCAACTTAGACATGGTGGCTTTGCAATTTTATTACAGAGTTTTCCATCGCCTCTAATTACTTACTCAGCTCGGCTGAGTAAGTATTTTGATGTTTTTATTATAGCTCGCCAATTGCCTCCAGTTACATATGTAGCTGTATAGTGATAAAACGGTGTTGTATTAAAGTCTTTCAATTTTCTGCGTTGCTGATTCTCTGCTTTGCACTCACCGTCTCACTCATCACCAACTGACTCACACCCCCTGCCCCCCAAAACTGACAAACAGAAAATTATTGCCATTGCCAAATGCTTATTGTGATTCGCATGAAATGCTGGCATGTTATTTCATCTTATTGCTGCTCTTGGAAGCAAGAGAGACATAACATGCTATTGTATATAAACATGGTGCTAGAGTTGGAGCACACCAAAGTGATTAATTGATTTAGAGAAATTTGAGTCCTACGTCATGTGACCGAACCAAAATGATATTTTTCTCTCTCTCTCCACACTACACCCTATTGTCTTGCCAGTGAATATGATCCCAGCCCATGCCACCGGTCTCCTCCAACACCCTAAAAATACCAAAAAGCTTTAGTGAAACAAGCTTTGGCCAATGCCACTAGTTTTCTGTATATAGGATTGGCACAATGGCTTGTGCATTTGGTCTGGCCCATTTTTCCATCATTCTCCTGCTCAATTTTATTTCCTAGTTTATGGTTACAAACAGCAAATTTTTGACTGTTAATTTAAATAACAAAAATATCATATTTTACTTTCTTTTCCATAGTTCTTCCCTATTCCTGCCTACCTGTTGGAAACCAACCATGTCTGATAAGTCTAACGTGTTGAGTCCGCCAAAGACTTGAATTAAGTTGCGATTTGTTTTCATTTTCGTTTGAATTACGTTTTTCATTCCGAAGAGACTGGAGTTCTTCCGTGTGCCAGAGGTTGTTCGAATTATGTCTGGTTGGGTTAATGGATTTGAGAGGATCAAGTGTATCCAACACAAGAGTCACGGTCTTCTCATAAATTTTGGCAGGTCATCAGGGAGACGGAGGGCCTATATTAATTATGCCACGCCATTCCCAATTGCCTTCATCCTCCATCCACCATGATATTTTTCACTACCATGGCAAATATTATGTAGTGAATAAAATTATATTTGCCGTGGTGGCTGGCAATAATTACAATGATATATAATGAGTGAATCAAGTCGCACCACACTAAACATCCCTCACTATGACTTCACTTCCTGTGATTTCACATCCTTTGACGCCACGTTCAGCCAGCCCCCGCACAAAAAAAGTTCCAGCTCCACTGCGCATGCACCAGCAAATCCTAGTTCCCCGCTTCAGGAGACTTTTACCCGGTAATTGTGATGCGACTTCCGTCACCCCTAGAATGCGAGAAGTCCACACAAACGGCACAAAGGACATTAAACTAGGCAGAATGGGCGGGCAGACAGGCTGAGCCTGGCGCACGCTGAGCCCTGTCTCTGCCCCGCCTACTCTGGACCGACCTCAGCAGCAGCCACTATTACAGCCTTAGAGGAAAACGAGCCAAAACTATTTCGGCTTATTGTGCATTCCCCCTGTCAGAATGTGACACAATACGACATTCCCAAAGCTTACCATTCCTGACCTCTCTACGTCACATCACGAGTTTCAGTACTGAAGTGCACGGGTTGGGAAGGAGAATTTGCTTTGTCAAACTACAGAAAGTAGTTGTCAGTATACCAGTAATCCCTCAGCAATTCTGCATTTGAAATGCTGCCTTTCAGTTCATGAGTATTATGTATGCAGTACTCACTGTCATGTGCAAAAAAAGTTGTACCTGCCCACATCATTAACAGATAATACAAACATGCACCGACAACACCAATAGGTCGGACTGAACTGAATATTATGCCAATGGCACAGAGGCTTCATATTCTGCATTATCTTTCTATTTATTGGCTCACAGCAGCAAAGAAAAAACCCAAAATACAGGGACTACATGTCCCAAAAAAACAAAAGTATTTTATAGTCCAAATCAACCAATCAACATCAGAGTAGCCATAAAAAAGTCTCATGACGTATTTCCTCTTCCTCTTTCTTTGCTGCTCACAGCAGGAGATAAGTGCTATTTTGCTTCTACTTATTGAGGTGACCGCTCTTTGTTTGCGGCACCAGCAGCGTTTGTATCGCTAGCGGCGCGAGTAGCGAGCGTGCTGCTGATCTGCTCGCTGCTTAGCGCGGCACCTGCGAATCCTGCGTGCACAGCCAGTGTGCTGCACCCCTGATTGCTGCTTAGCACATCACCCGCGGGTCCATCGACACCGGCTGCGCGCACAGCCAGCGTGCTGCTATCCTGCTCGCTAGTTTAGTGCGGCACCCGCGGGTCAGACGGTGTCAGTGGGGCCAGCAGCTCCCTTTCGGGGGCTGTATCCATCACTCTGCCCCATATCAAACCACGCCTACTTGGTGTGGAATTACAGCTCGTTATATGTATTTGGCATAGGTTTTTTCTCTTGACCTATTAAGGAGCTCCCTCTGGGGGGCATAAGTGGCCCTACAGTCTTCTTTTGGTAATTTTCATTATGCAGTCCTCACAGGCATCTGGCCATTCATCTCAGGACGCTCTGGATAATCAGGATGAGGGGTCTTCGGGATGTACTGCTGAGGAGTTGGCATTTTATAAATGTCACTTTAATAAAGTGCTAGGTTCCTACATTAGGGACACTTTACAAGAAGTGGTGGAACCATTGGAGAAATCCATCTCTAGACTATCAGACAAGAGGCGTTCCCACAAAAAGAAGGAACACGATGTGCGTAAGAAGCCGCAAAAGGCTACAGTGATTTTGTCCTCTCCCAGGAAGGCTGCTTCTAAGAGTAAGCATTTGCAGGTTTTGGAGCCAGATATTTCCTCATATAGGAAATTGTTGCGTTGTTTTCTGGCTCATTGTTTCTCTTTTTCTCCTCAACTATGACTGAGCTACAGAGAAAAGCTCGGGATGACAGAGAGTCATCCAATGACACAGCTTCCTCAATATTGTCAGATTCTGATCCCTCAACATCAGATACGTCCACAGGCAGAAAAGCCAGAAAAAGGAAGTCGGTTAACTCAACAAATAAGCCTATTCCTAAGAAGGATAAAACCAAGGGTGACGCGGGGTCTAAAGACAACAACCCCGATATGAATAATCTCAGATGATGAGGCCTTTGTCCCTGAAAATCTGTCTCATCCATGGTTCACGGAATGGTCCCCCCCCCCCAAGGTGGCGAGGTATGTGGAGTCTAGGATCGGGACTCCGTTGGACAAGACAGCCCAAAACAAGATGAGATCAGAGTGTCCGTGACCCTCATTATCAGCCAAACTGATGGACACTCCAGAGATCGATTTGAAAAGGACTACCTTTGTTAACAAATATACAAGGGACCTTAAGAGGCCACATCAATGTGATTGACCCCTTAACTGCGGGGTCGAAAGTATATGTCCCATGCACATCCTATGCAAATCATTTGGCTTTCAGGAACCAGAGGATGCGTCCGACTCGTCCTCCGCACTGAAAGGGTTACTTGATATAGAGATTTTTGTAATTTGAATCCTAAGAAGGGTATAGATCAGGCATGGCGAGGCTGCCAGGACCGGCTCCTAGATATACTGGGTCTACTTACTAAAATTTTAGAATTGGCTGATGCTGCCAAGACATCTGATGTCCCGGTGGATCCCACCATTTTGATGGGTTGGGCGCAGTGTGCATTATGCTTTCTTGGGAACAGTAATTGTTCCATTTCATCAGAGAGGCGCAAGAGCATATTGCTACGTGTCAGCCCTAAACTGGTGGAAATGGCTTCTTCTGAGCCAGGAGCTAAGGCACCAGGTCTTCTTTTTGGGGATGATTTTGTAAAGGAGACAGCACAATTTGTGCGTGCCTACCAGTCATTGGAGAACTCAAAAGCTACTCTCCAGCGTATATTTCCTGAGTGGGTTTTTGACAAGGCCAGACGTGGTAGAGGATGCTCGTCTGGCCGTTTCTCCTACCATAGTCCCAGACACTCCTCCAGTCAAAGAGGACGACAATTCAACTCTTCAATTCAGTTACCCATTCTATCCCTTCAGAGGAAGGTACCAGAATACCAGAGGATCTTGTGGTTCCAGAATCCCAGAGGCATCTGGTAAGTCCAATAAATTGTTCTTCTCATGTGGGGGGGCGCTTGTTGCATTTCGCTCACAATTGGTTAAAGATATCAAGGAATCCCTGGGTATTACAGGCAGTCAAAGGCTTATTCCTAGAATTCAGTCAGGTGCCAGTTCAGCACGCCCCTCCCCATCCGATTTTATTCAACAAGGAGCAGACTCTATTAGTGAACAAAGAGTTAGAGTTATTCCAAGAGAAACTGGCAATTTATCGGTCGGACGACCAGTGTTCCGTCTCTGTCAGCAATATTTTCCTGGATCATGGCAAAAGGAAGGTTCGTCCGGTTATAAATCTCAGGCATTTAAACCAGTTCATAGTTTACCGCCATTTCAAAATGGAGGGGATACATCTATTGAGGGATTTACTGCAGTTGGGCGACTGGTTAGCTAGTTTAGATCTGCAGGACGCCTATCTGGTAATACCCATTCACCCTCATCATCACCAATATCTTCAGTTCTTTTGGAAAGATTGCCTTTGGCAATTTTCTTGTCTTCCATTTGGGTTGTTTTCGGCTCCCTGGATATTCATCAAACTCCTCCAACCAGTTGTATCTTATCTCAAAGAAAGGGGGGTACGTCTGATTATTTATATAGATGACATACTTCTTCTGGCCCAGGATCGATCCACTTTGTTGTATCACATTCATTGGGCGATTTCTTTGTTGACAGACCTGGGTTTCCTCGTCAATTTTTCCAAATCTGCTTTAATCCCCTCACAGACCATATAGTTTTTGAGTTTCCAAATCGACACAATTTCGACTTCTTTATTGCTTCCTTTGTCAAAGGTATTGAATATCCGCAAGGAGATCCGTTGGGTGCTGCGCAAGCGCATCATCACTGTCAGACAGCTTGTCCAAATAATTGGCCTATTGACATCTTCCATTCAAGCCATATTTCCTGCCCCTCTCTACTACAGGGCTCTTCAGCGCTTGAAGCGCGGAGCACTTCTGCATCAGCGTTCGTATTCCCAATGGGTTATATTGGAACAAGATTCCCTGGTAGAGCTGAATTGGTGGCTCCAGCACATTCAGGCCTGGAATGGCAGGAGTGTGTTTGGAACAGCACCCGACATAATAAAAGAATCCGATGCCAGCTCCTCGGGTTGGGGGGCCAGATGCAGGGATCTAGCGACAGGAGGGGCTTGGACGCTTCAGGAATCCTCCCTACACATCAATTGCTTGGAACTCATAGCGGGTTCATTTGCGATTCAGGCCTTATCTCCATACCATGTGAAAGCATCTATCCTATTGAGGATGCACAATGTATCTGCGGTACATTATATATCGAGACTCGGAGGCACTACATCCAAAGTTTTAGCAGATATGGTGAAACAATTTTGGATCTACTGCCTCCAACACAACATTTCAGTAACGGCGCAATATCTGCCGGGTAATCTCAACCTGACAGCGGATTGGTGGTCTCGCCATCGCAAAGACAACAGCGATTGGAAACGTTCGCGCAAGGTTTTACTGGATATTTCTCAGAGATGGGGTCCCTTTCAGATAGAGGTCTTTGCGAACCAGTTGAATGCTCAGCTTCCCAAGTTCTTCAGCTGGCATCCGGACCCTCAGGCGTCAGGGATGGATGCTTTTCTTCAAGCTTGGGGGAGGTCATACAACTATGCATTTCCTCCTTTTCCTCTTCTTCAGAGGACTCTCTCTTACATCCGCAAGAACCAGGCCCGAGTGGTTTGCATAACTCCCCTTTGGAAATCTCAGTCCTGGTTCACAGAGCTACTGGAACTTTCCACAGATTTTCAACTTCTCCTACCGCCAATTCCCGACCTTCTTCTGAATCCACTTCTCCAGAGGCATCCGCTGATAATGTCGGCCAATCTTCGTCTGGTGGCTTGGCGAGTTTCGGCAAACAATGGAGATTCCTAGGCCTTTCGGAACAATCTTTGTCGTTTATCAACGACTCCTGGGCTCCAGGTACTAGGAAAATATACTCTTCTGCCTGGGACTCATGGAGTAATTGGTGCCTAGCTAGGGGTTCAGATCCCTTTCATTCGCATGTGGCCTTGATAGCTAATTTTTTAGCGGAGAAAGCGTCATCTGGCATTGCTTATAGAGCCATTAATGTCTTCAGATCAGCTATTTCAGCGGGTCACGAGCATGTTGCAGGTCATCCGGTAGGGGAACACTCTTATATGCTGACTTCTGAGAGGTGTACCACTCTCTAGACCACCATCTCCCAGGTATTCTCATTTTTGGGATGTGGATGTGGTGTTGAAGTTTCTTTTGCACTGGCAAGCCAATGAACAGTTGTCTTGTAAAGATTTGTCGGCGAAACTTGCCCTTTTGATGTGCCTTATTTCTTGTAAGCGGGTCTCTGATATCAATACTCTTCAGCTTGCATTGAGAACATTCACGCCCGATGGGGTCTCCTTTACAATCAACAAGCGTACCAAAACGAATTTGAATACGATTTTTTATCCATCCTTCCCCACTCACCCTCAGTTATGTGTGGTACAATGATTAAAGGAATATGAACGGGTCACATTGTCACTTAGATCTTCAGATGATCTTTTTATTTCTCTGACCCGTCCTCATAAGCCAGTCTCTCCTACCACTCTGGCACGTTGGATTAAAGGTCTGCTATTACAGGCAGGTATTGATGTTTCAATGTTTGGTGCACATTCTGTCAGAGGAGCTATGGCTTCTAAGCAGTATTCTTTGGGCATATCTCTTGATCGCATTGTGCATGGTGCTGATTGGTCTAATGCTCATAATTTTAGATCTTTTTATTTTAAACCTATTGACCATGTGGCATTGGAGGTACTGCAACAACTTTAAAATTGCAGAATATGAAGCCTCCGTGCCATTGACATAAAATGTAGATTTTCCATACAAACGTACTGTAAAATCACAATTTTATTAAATGAAGCACCGAGGCGAGTATTCTCCTTCCCATGTTCTTACAATGCTATTGTGTGGGAACATTCAGTGTTTCAGATTGTACTTTTTGATTTATTATTCCCTTCCCTAATACTCTTTCCTTCAGTTGCAGAACCCAAATGACGATTCTGTGGAGACTGGTGTTTCAATGATTTTGTTTTACCTCGTTATGGTGTTTACAGCCTTGGCGTTTGGGATCCTCCAATTTCACGCATTATAATCCTACACAAAGAAAGAGGAAGAGGAAATACGTCATGAGGCTTTTATATGGCTACTCTGATGTGGATTGGTTGATTTGGACTACAAAATACTTTTGGTTTTTTGGGACATGTAGTCCCTGTATTTTGTGTTTTTTCTTTGCTGCTGTGAGCCAATAAATAGAAAGATAATGCAGAATACTCGCCTCCGTGCTTCATTTAATAAAATTGTGATTTTTGTATGGAAAATCTACATTATAGAGGCTATATACTTAATTGTTTAAAATATAAGTTTAGTTTAATGTTTTATAGGCCTTGCCTGATAATTTCTTTATTACTTGCTGATAAATTTCTGTGGCGAAAATTGAGGATGGTTAGGGGTTGGAATTGCGACCTGTTATTATTATAATGTACTTTATTGTAACTTAATACATTAAAGATTTGTTACATACATTATTAAAACAGAAAGCAAAGATTTGTTATATACATTATTAAAACAGTAAACAAAAGGGAGAGAAAATTCTAAATGAAACAACAATACATATTAGAGACAATTAAAATATATAGAGCAATATGTGCAAAGAAGATAACAGCATTATACGTGCAAATAAGCAATTATTTGAGTTGATTGAGCAGTTAGGATCAAGCAGCAATAGTATGTGCAAATAATGCAGATTACAGTTGTGCAAAAGCAAATATAATAGCAGCATATGTACCTATAAATAATATTTTGTACAAACAATTATTTGAATCAAGGAGAGAATTCAAAAGTGCAAAGAAGCAAGTTTCAATTGATCAATGACATGTACAGCATGAGGGCAGATATTGCCAGTAGTCCCAAATGACAGTATAAAGTGACAGTGCAGCAAGCAGCATTATTATATCATAATTAAAAATCCATCATTACTTAAAATATTAGCATTCTTGTAAAAATCGAACAATCTACCTATATCTTTACTATCAGTAAAATTCATCAATAATATCAAATTGTATTCCACTGATAATGTAGGATCAAGATAAGTTATCAGCCAACGATGTCTCGCCGAGGCTAAGCCATTGCAATGTAATAACAGGTGCGTCCAGTGGTCAACGCCATCAGTTTCGCACTGGCAAGCAAATAGGTTTCTCATGTTCACAACATTCCGATACCATCCTAATCTGAATAGCATGAACAATTTGTTTAAAACCATAGAGTTACAATTACTTATGTTGAAAGCAACAATGCCTGTCAGGCAGCATTTTCCATAAAGTGCAACTGCGGCAGAACTGTTGGAATTAAAATATAAGCTATCCATTTGCTTCAACATATCAATTTTCTTAAGTTTCCAAATGTAGTTGTCAAAAGCAACAATCTTGTCTGGCCAATCCATTAAGTCGCACTTTATAAAAACCTTTTTTATTGCCAGCCTTAGCTTATTAGTGCTATCAAAACTCGTATCAATGATTTCGCTTAATCCATGAAAGCTTGTCAAGTGGGGCGTATTCAGAGCAATTTTTATCAAAAATTTCTGTAGTCTGATTTCACAAATCACGCCACACGAGATTATAACAGTTTCCATTTTTAAGCAAGCAGAGGAAATTGTAAGCGGGCATGACAGCAGCGTTTTTAATAGCACATTTTCACATTTGATTGCTAGCCCAGAAGCTGACATTCCCCAGATCTCAGAGCCAAATAAAATAGCCGGCTGTAACTTAGTTTTGAACAGTCTCAAAAGAGGTAAATAATTTCTCATACTGTGACATCTGGCAAATTTTTTCAGTATTAATACTTTGTTTAAAAGTTTGGCTTTTAGCTTTTGAAAGTGAACAACCCATTTGTTGTCCTCAGAAAACCAAATTCCTAAATAGCAAAATTCAACAACCCTATCAATTTTCTGCCTATTTATCACGATGTATTTGTTACATTTGAACTTTTTGCAGCTGAAAAACATGACTTTAGTTTTGGAAATATTCAATTTGAGTTCATTTGCAGTACAGTATTCAAACAAAGCATCAACCTTAGACTGTAAACCTTTAAAGGTCAAATCAATAATGGCGGTATCGTCCGCATAAGAAAGGTCATTTAAGCATCTATTATTTAACATTGGCGGAACAATGGAGTCACAGCTACCTAGCCTGGTCGACAAGTCAGCTACATAGATGTTATATAGGAGTGGGGCAAGGACACAGCCTTGTTTTACCCCACAGTTGGTGGGTATTTTTTCGGTCAATTCATTAGATTTGTTTACCCTGACCCTGACCCAAGTGTCAGTGTAGTATAACTTAATGAGGTAGACCAGTTGGGGGGGGAAACCATAGTTGGACATTTTTTGCCAGAGCCTCTGCCGGTTGATTGTATCAAACGCGGCAGAGAAATCCACAAAACAGACGTATACAACTGCCTTGCGGTTGATATACTTAGAAATAATTGTCTGTAGAGTAAATACCTGGTGTATTGTCCCACATCCCTTTCTAAAGCCCCCTTGTGTGATGGGTAACACGTTTAGTTTAGAGCACCAGGTTTTTAAAAGGGACAACAGGTACTTCGCAAGCAATTTTCCTCCTGCGTCTGTCAGTGCAAGAATTCTATAGGACTCGCATGAGGTTATATCGCCTTTTTTGAAAATGGGCAGAACTCTCGCCCCCTTCCAAGAAGCCGGTATCACCCCATTAATAAGAACTTGGTTGAACACCAGTACTAGCAGTGGACCCCATATATCTTTGCCATCAAAGAGCACCTTGGCCGGGATGCCATCTGGGCCAGGCGCCCTTGAACGGGGAGCATCTATCAGTAGCTTCATAATTTCAGTGAGGCATAGCAGGGGGTAATTTCTGCATCAAATATATAGCCATCATCAACAATATTAACCAACCTACTTGCTTGCAAATCTTTCCAAAAATGTGCAGTTATAAAAGTAACCCATTTGTGCATTGGGATTTCAGTCGTGGGCCTAGGATCATCCCCTTCTAAATCCTTCACTAACCTCCAAAAGTTGACTCCATTATGGGGGAGCATGGCTAATTCTAATTTCTCCCATTGTGCATGTTGAAATAAAGATTTTTTTTGCCAGAAGAATTTCCTTCTGGCTATGGTGATCATTCTTTTTGCGTTAGCTCTATCCAATGGATCAGTAATAAGCATACACGCTCTGAGTTACTTATTGGCCCATTTTTTGTATATACCACATTCGTGATCGAACCAATTCAAAGCCTTAGGAAACTCTCTTACAATTACCACATTCCATAATTCCTTATTAACCCATTTGCACAGTAGATCAAAATTATACAGGAGTCGAGAGACACACCATTCCCTAGTAATCTGGTAGTTCCTCAATTTTAACGTGGTGGCTGCGTGGAGAGTAGTTTCATTTATATTACATATGTCATAAGTACGCCATGAAATACAGTTCTTTCTTTTGATGACAGGTTCACACCACAATGCCTCGTTTTTTTTAAGAGATGCTGCAACACAAACTTCAATACAGCAATGATCTCCAATTTTTAAACCATGAACTTTTCCCCATGTAATCATAGGGATGATGTCGAAAGGAAGAAACAGAAAATCAATTAGAGATGAGCTTACGCCTCTATAAAAAGTAGGGGTATATGAGGTAGTCAGGTTTACAGCAAACAGTTTTTTTTCAGAAACCAATGAGCAAAAGGCAGCTATCACCGAGTCAGAAGTGTGTGAGGCATTTCTCCTGGCGTGGGGCAGACCGTGATATGCCTTATTTTTCCTAAGCTGTCTGGTGTTATTAGTGACAAAGTCAAAGTTGCTTGCCAAAGGCATATTTAGGTCCCCACCAACCAGGATCAATGAGCCACTTTCTTCTTCTGCATCCATAAGTTCGCCCAATTGCAGACAGAACAAAGTTCGTTCATGAGACCGTCTAGCGGGATTGATGTAAACATTAAACAGTGTAACCTGACAAGCATCATGTATTATACCTCTATAGCAACTATAGCGCACCATCAATAATTCGCTGTACATAGTGTTGATATAACTTATGGCCCAATCAAGACGGGTGGAAATCAGTATTGCAGTTCCCCCGGAATGGTGCCCTTGTGTGCTTTTCATGGCATGCACCTGACTGCATTGGTAACCAGTGACCGTTAACTCACTACGGCACCATGTCTCTTGTAACATGATTATATCTGTCCCATCTAGCCAGTCAGGCATGCACAACACACCACCATTTTTGGTATACCCAGCACAATTCCAGGTTGCAATTGTGATGGTTTCCTAATCTTCATTCTCTGAATCATACTCTTCACTGAAGACTTCAATAGATGCATTAGAAATGTCAGCCACATCAGTATCATTTTCCTCATTGTTGGCATTACTCTCCTCATCCTCATCAATCCATGAGGACGAGGCATTGGGCTGGTCGCAGTCCGCATTTGGTCTGTTCATAGGCATAAAGCTTGACAGAATTTCTTTTTCAGTCGGGGCTTTGTGCGAATTAATGTGTTGTTTTTCTACCAAGATACCTTTCGCCGCCAGTGCCTTCTTCTGTCTTAGAATGAATGCACTGCATTTGTTATCAATGAAGATAATCTTGGTCTTGTCAAGTTGGTTGCGTCCATCAGGAATGAAGTCAACTGATAGGACGTGACCATGTGTTATGTATCTTAGCTGAGGAATGCTATGGGCTATTGCTAAGAATGCTGTACGATTGAAATAGATGCCTTTTTCCACGCTCATTTTGTGGGTAATATGCATTGGTTTAAAAAAGAGACTAGCTTCTGAGCTCTTAGTGTTAGCGGTGGATAGATTAGTACTGACACTTTCTCTGTTACGTGTATTTGATGAAGGGCGCCTTTTAATGGGCTTATTTTGACTTTCTGATGCCAGTGAGCGTTTCGGAATTTTGTTGTTTATTTTTTTAGTCGCCTTTTTTGGTGGAATTATTGCATGAGGAGTAATGATATTGGTTTTAGCAGGGGGCTTAGCAATACTTTTCTTAGGTTTTAATACCGAGTTGCTAGTGCTCGGTTCTTTAAGAAAATATTTGCTGATTTTGTCGATGACCTCAACATCGTCAGAGATGGCAATTGATTTCTTACGAGTGGGTTGGGGTTGTTTTTGTTTGGACGGCAGGACCGGTGATTTGTTAGGGCCAATTTTAGGTAGACCTGCATTTTGTACTGTTTGGGGAATTTCAGCGGGTGTTTCAGAGGAAAATACAGAGGGAGCACCCGCTGCTGACGGAATCACTAAATCAATTTTGGGAATTTTAGAAGCCACTTTCTGGCAAACTTTCAGATTTTCATTTAGTGTGTCTCTCGTGTATTTTTGATTTTCCTCTATAGTTACTAAGACAGAATTGACATTGATAACATCAAGGGTCATTTCTTCTATTGAGTTTTGGGTTAGGCAATGTTGTTCCTTAGAAAATCTGCGGAGGTCTTTCATTTCACCATTTATGTTTGAAATTGCTAATGCTAAAGAGGCATTTTTTGTGCCACTCGATACAATAAAATCAGCCATGGTTTTATTAAGATGTGTCACTGAGTCAACCAACTCGCTAATAGCATTGAGTATAATGTTGTGAGAAATGGTAGAGGTATTAGAGATTGAATTTGGTTTGTTTATCGGACCAGCAATTGAGAAACGTCTTTGTACCATTTCTTTGTTAAATACATATTCAGTACCCTGCGTTTTTGGAGAGTTATCCAAAAATAAGGCAGTGATATTTGCTGCAGGACAGGGTACAACCGTAAAAACCTCATTGGGAGAAAAATTATGGTTAGTGTTAGATGAAGGTACCATATCCACTAAGTCATCACACACATCAACTTCTTTCCCAACAGAATCATTCAGCAGAGGTCTGATGGACATACCTGAGTTGTTTAGGAAAAATGATGCATTACTTAATTCGTCCACACCATCCGTCCCCGTTATAATAGAAACAGCAGTAGTTGAGTCAGTATCATTTGTAGCAATGGTATCGTTAGTGCTTACCTGTACAAAAACATCCATTGGGCCTTTGCTAGGCTCGCTAGTAGATTTAGATTTAGGTTTAACCGGTGTTTTTTGTTTTCTCAATACCATTCCTCCCTTAGACATGTTTGCTAATATGTTTGCACAGGTAATGAAATTGTACGCAATAAAAGACAAGAGCAAGAGTAAGAGGTCGACAAGGGCAACAAGGGCAGGGGGACAGGGCCAGAGCTGTGTTGAATAGGTGTGTTTTTAGTTGCCTTCTGAATGGCCAGTAGGCTGGCTGGGCTTGAAGGTGTGGGGGAAGGGAGTTCCAGAGGCTAGGTGCAATCACTGTAAACGATGAGCCCCCTGCTCCGTTCCTTGCAAAGCGTGGAATGACCAGGGTGTTGTTCAGAAAGGAGCATAGCTGTCTGGGGCATTATCTGCGGGACGATCAAAGAAGGTTTAAGATATTCATTTGGTTTGCTGGGTTATTTGGGTCGAAATTTGTGTTTTTTAGTACAAACTAATAGTGACATCATCAAGCGCAATTGGAGTCTTCTACAGAACGACAGAACACTCTCAAGATTATTCCCAACTAAACCAATTTTTGCGTTCTCGAAGCCACCTTGCTTAAAAGACAAACTTGTTCGGGCCGACATAGGCATGCGGTCCTCACAACAGCAGTTGTTATTAGCACGGAAAAACGGAACATTCCCATGCCTAGGCTGTTCTTGTTGCAACTGCATTATCCCAGGCGGATCAATTGCACACCCCCAGAAGGGTGAAGCATTCAAAATTCGAGGATACCTCACATGTTTGAGTGATTTCATTATATATGTATTGAAATTCCCATGCGGCAAACTTTATGTTGGCGAAACCACACGTGCCGTAAAGGAGAGACTAATCGAACACAAATCTGCAATAAGGACAGGTAACATGAAGTCTCCAGTGGCACGACACTTTAAAGCTCATGGTCACACTGTAGCACAGCTCAGGTTTATGATTGTAGATAAGATTTATCTTCACCCACGAGGGGGTGACCGCCTGAAAAAGTTGAAGCAACAGGAATGCGCCTGGATTTATAGACTGGACTCATTGGAACCACGCAGTATGAATGATCAGTTTCAACTTCAGCATTTTCTTTGACTTTGAGCTCTTTGGACGCTGTTTGCGGCAGGAACATTTGGCCTTGAACATGATCACCCATAACAGAGCATGGAGCTTACAGCAATAAGAAGCCGCATTTATAGCACTACCAGGTGCATGAACATGGACAAAAAGACAAGTTAGAAACAATTGACTAACTGCCTTATAGTTGATTATACTGAATGTGTGACAACTAGATTATATATACATATATTCATATATATATTTTTATATACCTTTTTCGCCATATATTGCTGTATTTCTCACTAATCGATGAAATCTGTATAGTGTATAGACCATGCGTCAGGACACTCATTACTGGGCCTGAATATCTGGGCAATCAACCAATACAGCTAATTTATAAAGATACATGTGTGCCACCTCATCCATAGAACACTTCAACTGACTTATGTGAGTTAAAACACAACTTATGGGGTCTTGGCGGCATCCGGGCCAAGCGTCAGTCACGGCACCCCGCCTTTGGCCTCACGCTTTGGTCTGGTTCTGCCACCAACCCTCACCGTAATGTAATCGATCAGGAGACAATGACATCTTGACTTTTAGAGACAGATGCATCTTATTAATTTCCCCTCGGTGCGAAAATATCACATTAGTCCTAATTCCGCAACAGGGACACACATGAGACATTCCGAGGCCTCTTATTTAGGGAGAATAGGCGTTATCAGTCTCCTTGCCTTTACAATGCAGACTTCACCCTGTGATCCGCCATACATGTCCTATTCTCTTTTTAGAATATATGGATATATGCACGCACATACTTTTCTTTAGAGAAACTTGAATGCCCCCCTTTTTCCTTCTCGTTGTGGACACCCCAGTATGCCTTCAATTGGCAGTTCCAGACTGTTGCTTCTTACATTTCATCCAGATCATGTTTTACTTTTGAGTTTTATTTATGCGCTACATTGTGTGTATCTTGTTACACTATACCTTCTTTTTGGCAATGACAAGCTGGCCTCCACTCCAGCACACTCCATCCTGTTAGTATCGTTTGGACCACATTAACCTGTTGCCTTTAAGACCAGATTGCACGTTTAATTCCATTTTCGACTTTTGAGCCGTGTCAACGTCATGCGCATGCGTGGTACATGACGGTTACCCGTCTTTCATTTTGATCTAACCGCAAGCCCCCACAGCACTGACCAGTGATTGGCCGGCACCACATGTTTCAGTTCTATAGGACGACGCCGTCGTCCTAGCAACGCCACAACGGAGCTGGGAATGCGGAAGAACGGCGGCGAGGCAGCCAGCGTTTAACCGTCCAAGGTAAAACCAGACGGTTCTGAGTTTGTTAATCTGCAGACTTCACTCGCTATTTCTTTAATATTATGCTTCCCCTCATTATTTCGCATTTTTTACTTTTGGCGAACAGATTGCAGTGACTCAACATTGCAATTGCACACTTCACCATTACGAGTGGCGTGTGTCTCTTCACTCCAGTGCTCCGCAGGTAAATTCAGCGGCTCGTGGCACACGGTCACCTTTAGACCATACTTGTTACAATGTTTAGAGCCACTCTTCTTTCTTCCACGTTGTATATTTCTGAGGGGACAGCCTGGGCACCTGCTCGAGGTCCCCACGGGACTGACCTTCTGGACAGCGCACACCTTACACAGACTTTTCACGGTAAGCTCCCACCGGAGTGGTCCCTGCTTCATGATTTATCAATTGATTCTGTCTGTTATATTTTTTAAAAACTGCAACACCATTATATTACAGCATGGTTGAGCGCTGTGTCGCGTTTACCTGCACGTTTCTGGAACAACGGGAGTGTATCCACCCCCTCCCCATGGCCGTATATTTTTGCAGCCCATTTCGTGTGCCACTTTGGTACTCATCGGTAAGCGCATTTCTCTCAATCCAGCCTTAATAAATATCATGTTGGTCCACTTAAATAGTCCCCTTGTAGTTTACCGTTGACTTCTAATAAATTGATCACCCGGTCTTCACCCAGGTACTTTCAAATATATTTTTTACCCATTTAGGTTGTTTGAATTGTAGCAAGTGGCAGTACTGTCAGGTGTTGGACCTCGCTCTTTTCTGCCACCCACCCTGAACTTCACATGCACCTTCCCACGACGAAAAGTTGATACCTAACACGACAGGGCTAAGCAAACACCATATTTCCTGTACCAGCGAACATTGTTGTACTACACTCACCGTTTTCTCAGGTGTAGCCAGCAGTCTTTCCACTTGAGTGTTTTACATCCAGGGTTCTAGACCAACATTTCATTGGAGAACATTAAGTTTGATACATTGGTAGATGGCCGCCGGTCTGTGCGGTCAGTAGGCTGCCTCATGGCCTCTCTCGTTACGGATGTAGTTGCTGCTTGAGATTCCTGCTAATGCAGCCCTTGCTAAACCTCGCTAAACCTTGCTAAACCTTTGCAAACCCTTGCAAACTTCTTGGAAAACTTTGGAGAAAATTTTGGAGAAAAATCCACCTGTGGTCAGTCAGGGGAAAAAAAAAAAAAACCTGAACTTTTGTATGGGGTACTAAGGACTATGCTCTGGGCCTTGCTTACAGCTTCCCTGTGCCTTCCATGCCGGTACAGAGCGTATTTGGGGAAATTTTCCCTTTTCTCCATCTGTTCTGAGGGAAAGGAGCGGATATGTTCTTCACTAAGGCCAGGGATGCAGACACGCCAGCAGAAGGCTAAGGCTAAGGAGACGGTCGTTTTTACCGCTAAACCAGTGGAACCAGTGGAACCAGTGGAACCTGCCAAACTTGCCAAACCTGCCAAACCCACTAAGTCTGCCAAGACCGCCAGGACTGTCAGGACTGCCAAGACAGCCAAGCCTACAAACCCTGTCTGTACCTCAGCTCTTCCTAACAACAGAGTTTTAAGAGGGCGAAAACCACATGCTCGACCCACGGCATTACTTACCCACCCGCAGACTGCAGGACTTGCACAGGAAATAGCGGCGGGATTGAGCGCGTCTAATGGGTCCTCCTGTGTGGAGGAAGAGTCTCCTTTTATAGCTCTGATGAGGCGAGCTAAACCAGCGAGACTTTCGGGTGTGTGGCCCCCTAGAAAAACAAGCAGAAATACTTCACCCACGGATTCACTGCCATATACTCCTCCAGGCCTGGCCCGAAAAAGGAGGAAGAAATCAAAAGCTGCGGATAGCCCACTGGAAAAGGTTGGAGACAGCTTGTCCCCCCGGCGTGCTTCTGCACAAGAGGCATTTCATTTGTTGTTTCAAGGAACACAATTGCAAGCACAAACTGATACGGTATCTCTGCAATCAGCTCACGTACTTACACAGCCGGCGCTGCAAATTTCTAACGGGGAGAAGTTACTTGTATTTCCTTGTCTGAATATGCCGACTTCGTCAGGCTCGCCTGGCTCTCTGCCCTCCGCTGGTAATAATGTTACTACTGATACCGCTGATGCTGGGCTGTTGGCAGGGGGCGAAGCAACTGTAATCAACATCTCTCCGGCAAGTCCGACAGCTTTACCCTCCTTACCTGTATTACCGCCGGCCCAGCTTCACTCTGCTGCCGCCGCTGCTACTCCAACAGCTGATGCTGACGCACAGCCTTCGCCAGCGCTTGACGCTCCCCCTGAGCCCATTATTTTACCGGCTGGGGGCCAGCCAACCAGTGGAGAGGGGGCGGAGCCTTTACCCCCAGCCTCTGATGCACTTTCTGAGCCTACTATCCGACTGACCGTGTGCCAGTCAGCTATTACTGAGAGGGGTGAGGGGGGTGAGTCATTGTTAACGGATTCACCAGTGGATTCAGCACTTTCTACGGCTAAACAGTCATCAGCTTTACCTTCCCCCGCTGATGAAGAAACAGGCGGTCTAGGAGATGCAGGTGATACTGGCGTGAGCACACCGGCCCCAGGTAATCAAGCTCTCCTGGGTAATGTACAGCTTAAATCTGCTATTTCCTCTTCGAATTTTCTATGGAGAGGGAATGAGGATAGCCATATTTTTAACATCCCGAGCTGGGGGCACCGGGCAACGGGAATGTTGTCGTCGGCAGCCTCGTTCCAGGCAGATACTAGCCATCCTGCAGCGATGGGCTGGTCCTCATCTCATTCAGAGCAAGCTCAACTAGATTCTCAGGGGGCCTGCCCTGCTTTGCCCTCCTTGTTTCAACAACCCCGACAACCCCGACAACCCCGACAACCCCGACAGCAGGCACCTACGGCGGACCTGGGGGGGGACACAAGTGAGTTTTTCTTTATTTTGGAAGCATTAAAAACCCTCCAGACTACATTGACAGCCACTATGGAGAGCCAGCATGAGAGCACCTCAGGAAAACTCGAGGCCCTGCAGTCTTCGATCTCCGCTGTAGAGTCAAAACTTGGCAGTATAGAGACACAAGTACAGGATGCTCAGGTGCTCCTGCAAGAGCACACGACGAAAATTGAGATTAATCAACATGACATTCTCAAGGCTCAGAGTACAGCTGATTCGGCTATACAAAAAACTGAGAAGCTGGAACTGGAGCTTGAGTCCCTTGAGACTCACAGCAGAAGAAATAACCTTAAATTAATGGGTGCACCCGAAGGTATAGAGGACTCACATGTGGGCGACCTAAGAGAATATGTTATTAAACTATTGGGACTATATCTGTTTGCCGATGAGGAGGACAAGGGCTTCCTTGAGGACATTCAGATCGCGCATCGGAACCCTAGATTTAAGGATTCGAATCGGACTAAACCTCGCCCTATCCTCCTTAACTTTTCAACATTTTTGGTTCGGGAGAAAGTGCTTTTGGCCTCTCAAAAGAAAGTGAATATTAAAACTCCGGCATATTCTTTTTTTTTGTTGGCACATGAGAGCCCTAGGACATCAAAACGGAGGTGGGAGCTGAGAGAGATGATACCAGTCTTTAAAGCGGTTCGGGCAGAGGCCTGGATGCAAAAATCTGTTCGTCTCAAAGTCAAATGGGAACTTGGTACTGAAACCTGTATGACAGTTAGGGAGGCCGGCCTCCTGATAGATCGTATTCATTCGCATCAGAAAGCTTCTAGGGAATGGAGGGGTTCTAGGGCAGATAAATCAGATGCTGAACCTCTTGTAGAATGAAAAGTGGTATGATGGTTGCAAACATATGGTGTTAGCCTATGAGTGAGTATAGCCGTGTATGTCGAGTGTATGTCGAGCTTGTATGCTTAATGTTTAATAAGTGGGCATGTCCCCCCCCCGTTTTTTTTTATTACAGCCTTATTCATTGGGCCACTTTGGAGGAACAGAGGGCAAGTTGGGAGCCGCGGGCGGCTTATAGAATTAGATTCTGTTCGTGACCAGTGGTGACGCAGCTGTACTTTATCGTGCACAGCGTTTTGAGACCCTGCTCGTTGGATAGGTGTTTGCCCATTCGGGCCGCACTGTAAATTTTAATAAACTTTTGTAAGTTAAGAATTTGCCATCGACGGCTCGTGACAGTTAGATGTACTGTCCTGCTTATGTTATGCATTCTTGGTCTGCTTTAGCCCGAATTCAGCCAATAGTATTTGTGCCTTGCAGCGGGATGTGCATCATGCCTGTGGGCGGTCCTAGAGTGCTATAGTATGTTGAATCATGAATCAAAGTTAATTACTGTAGCACAATGTTATGGTATCCCTGTGTTAGATTCTTCCTTCCATGAGGGAATTGTTTTCATGTATGTTTGTATTTATACTTCTCTTTAACAAATAATCAGAGCATTTTCATATCATGTAACAAGTGTCTTGATGCCTAATTGCCAGGTTTTAAACAATTTACCCTTGAGGTTCACCTACTCCCCACCATAGTGGGTTGGGGTTTTGAGGGGCTAGCACAATTCCAGAGGAATGGCTGCAGTGATCTGTTGATGTAATATGGACCTGCTGTCGATATCATGAAATATGTTTTTGAATCGACGTTATCGCAATGTAATTTAATAAATGTAAAATTCACTTGATTATATGTACACAATGGGACACTCATGTAAAATTGTATTTTTTCTTTAGATCTTTCATATTGGGCAGAATGACATTATCCAGTGTCCTGAGGATGTCGAGGGCCAACTTTTAATCACGTTGAAGCCCAGACTGAAACACGGCTATCTGTGTCGACCATCAATTTAATGTTTTTATATCTTCAATTAGCCCTATCTGGTTATGAATTGTGCCAGGGGGCACCCACTTTGCAAATCATAGAATTCGTTGTATTGTAAAGGTTGGAGTCCATGAATGAATTATTGGACTTCGTCATTTGAGATGAAGATAATGTTGTAATACGATATTGAATGTCTACCCTTTTTGTCATGTGCCTGTAATGATGTTTTGTGAAACTGTCATTCATGTGAGGTGATCACATCGAAATAATTAAAAATGATCGTGCCTCTTTCTAAAGAAAAATGAGATAGTGTTTCATTGTATGCTGTTGATTGAGTGTATTGTGGTCCACATTAGGTGCGCCACATTGTATGGATTACGTTGTGTGTAGGGTATCTCTTTCCAATTGTTAATTTACATTGTATCCCCTTGGGCAGATATCCTTGAATGGGGCAACTCCCAGTTAATATTTCTCAGTGGTGGCCTTGTACACATAACTTTCTGGACAAACAAAGGGAAACACACAAGGGAAGCAAGCTCCATTTCCTGCCGTATTCTACTAATCCTGGGTGCCAATGGTAACCAGGTCCACATTCACTAACAGGAGACGAGAAGAGGAAAGGGGGGTATACTTACCTGTGCCACAGACCACTAAGCCTGAAGCCTAATACAGGTGCTGGTAGTGGCCTGGCCCATTATGGGAGAGTCTGTGTGACTGGTCACCGTGGGTTAGGACACCCGTGGCTTTAAGATGGCTTTTGGTTGGGAAGGGAATGCGGAAATGCTGGAGACGTCAAGGGGTACATGGGGAACGCTCAGGCGGAGTGGGTCAGGGAAGCTATAGGAATGCTATAGGAATGGTACTGGGATGGTTAGAGAGCAAGAGGTGTTGGGGAGAACTTTTAGTTACTTGAAGAGGTGGTGGCCGCAGCGAGGGTGGAAGTGGAGTGCAGGGGTCTGGATGAAGTTGGCACCATGGGAACTGGAGGGACCAGGGAGGCAGGGTTCGCAGGGATGGGCTGGGTGGGGGTTGGTAAGGGTAAGGGACGAGCCATAGAAACCGGGGAGTGGAGTGGGGACATGGCAGGACACAGTGGAATGAGGTACACTGGAGGGGTACACAGGGGAATGCCAGGTGGTGGGTCAGGGGGAAGGAGGAGAGGGTGGTAAGGTTAAGGGAATGAGGAGGACGAAAGGGAAGGATGTGAAGGGTTGAAGGAGAGAGGTGTAAGAGATGGTTTGATAAGTACCTATATACATGGGCACAATCCTACTGCTACAAACACTCAGGGCAGCCGAGGCAGCCGACCAAAGTCCAAGAGCGTGC
>JBCATW010000010.1:0-22406 GCA_038406705.1 Eurycea bislineata
TAATAATAATAATAATAATAATAATAATAATAATAATAATAATAATAATAATAATAATAATAATAATAATAATATAAAAACAACAACCCTAATATGGCTAAGAAATCGTAGCATGTATTGTGCTGCAGCATTCACCATAACCAGAAAAACCTTCAGCTTTCCTGGCTCAGTTCAAGATAAGTGTTATTATTTTTAAGACAGTATAAGAAACTAACAACACAATGCAAGTTTAAACTAAAACAAATAGTATGAACATGACATACTATCTTATTGAAGCCAACACAAGTTTAATTTAGAGTGAGGTCAGATGTTGTTTATACAAGATAAGACAGTTAGCTGTACAAGAAGCACATACAAATTAGACGATGTTAAGGAGGCACACAGATATGGTGCAGTTCCTCAAGGTAGATTTCCCACATTTTAGGCACAGGAACCCTTTTATATCAGCATCTTACATCACATATCCATGATGATCGAGAACACTCACAGACAAAACACTGATTATCTGTGTTACTGACACAGTTTCCACCCAAACCATAATCAGGCCCTATATCTAAACCTTATTCATTTTTTGCCTTCCAGGTGCTGATCAGCTACAGTCGACACATCTACCCTCTGAGAACATTTTTGTACGCAGGTATGTGCATGCCCTACAAAGAATGCGAATAAGAAATACTTTATTTTGAAATATAAAATAATTTCATAAATGTTTTGCCCATTAGTACTACTTAGTATATTGCCAAATGTACCACATAAGTCACACAATTCATATAGGTTGTTATTTAGACCAGCAAAAAATAACCAGTTCCCACCTAATGTACTTCAAAATAATTTCCAATACTTTAGGATGAACAAATATTTTTAAAGCGCTAAAGTGATAACTTTAGTGCAACAAAGTAAGTGTTTTTCATCCTGTTCTATCCCCCCTTACTTGGGATGTTCAATGCATCCTAAGCTGACCCGGAACATGTTTTGACAGAAGACAGTCTCAGAAATATAAGTGCCATGGAGAGTAAGCATCTAGAAACCTTGACCTCGAGGATCCTTCTGGTTTAGCTTCAGAGGGTTTTTCAGCATCTCTCGCTGGTCTCTGCTCTGAGGTTCTTGCAGTGTTCACTAATGCCGCTCACAACACCAAGGATCTCTGGACATTGTTGACCTCAGGGAACATTCTTGTCTAACGCCAAAGTTTTTTTGGCATCTGTCATTGGTCTTCAGACCAAGGATCCTCGGCACTCATCTGTGCCATATCTGGTCACTGAGGGTATTTGAACCTTACGAGTATGTGAGTTTATCCCCTGTTGGACTGTCCCTCAGGTTCACTTTAACCTCTTCAGTGCGGAAGATGCGTCAGTCGCGTCCAAAACAAAACCCTGCAGGCACAATCCCTATGGGGATTTTACATTGGAACAAAGAATCCCAATGGCTGCAGTTAAGGGGTTAAACTGTCTAACTCCTGGGTTTGTTACATTCATCACTGGTCTTTGGACAGAAGTTCCAGCTGCATGCATCAGTGCCAGTTGCATCACTAAGGGTCTCTGAATCTCTTTGACTGCAGGGATCTTTTCTGTTGGCCTCATCCTCTGATTCGCCTCATCTGGTCTAACTCTCGAGTGTGTCTTAGCTTCTGTTACTTGTCCTCAAACTAATGTTTCAGTGGCACTCACTGTCATCAGTGCCCTTTGTGATTCTGATGGTCTCTAGACCTCTTGATCCCAGGGATGCTTCCCTGTAAAGCTTTGCCCTCCAGTCAACCTGAGCCAGTGTACCATGGGCCAGAGTGCCAGTGGGGCTGATTTATGCTACTCTGCTATTCAAGTCCTGTTTTATGCCCTAGTTTTCCTCAGCTTTTCTGGGTAGGGGACCTGTTCCCTACCTTCATCCCCAATTACCCACCTTGAGAGACAAGGAATCCATTGTGGTTTCTAGCCTAGATCCCATTGCTCAGGTGCAAGTTTAGGCTACTTCCTCCTCACAGGACCGCATCTGACAGCTAAGTCCCTGAGTGGCTATCCCCATACACATAGTCTGAAAATTCTGAAGATTGCAAGCATCTTCAGAAAGTCTTCACCACTTCTGTAGAGAACTAATCTAGATCTCACCATTCTTTGACTATGACTCAGAGGCAGGCCTTAATGTTGTAAAAGTGTGCCAGTGCAACTTCATGGGCATCAGCCATACTCAACCTATCTGTCCTGACTAGGTCGGACAGGAATTACAGCAGCCTAGACTCCTGAAGTTTTATGAGGCTCCCAGGGAGGCTCAACGCTTTTGTAGAGAACTAATCTAGATCACACCCTTCTTTGACTTTGACTCAGAGGCAGGCCTTAATGTTGTCAGTGCTTCACTGCTTCATGACACCCTCATGAGGTGGCATTTTATGGATGTGGTAAAGGAGCTGATTATTTTTTTCTGACTTAGAGACTGGCACCTTTGGGTCCAGAGACTGTGGAGTTTATCCTTCTCTTCTATTTTTGGATATTACACTTGTAGGGCTGTCACTCACTTATACCCTCACCACATACTGATCCTTTAGGTGTGGGAGGAGGTAAAGATACTGACTTTGAGGATGAGACTATTCAGTCTGGGACTCCATCCTTAATGTCCATCAGTTCCCTCCTGGCCCCTTGGGGTTAGAGGTGGATGTGGATACAGATTCCTGGGGAGCCTCATAAAACTTCAGGAGTCTAGGCTGCTGTAATTCCTGTCCGACCTAGTCAGGCCAGATAGGTTGAGTATGGCTGATGCCCATTAAGTTGCACTGGCATAGTTTTACAGCATATGGACTGAGCTGCTTAAACCGTGTGACTTGGGGTTGAACTTTGCCAGCAAGAAGATGCAAGACAAGGCCTGCTCCGTCCATTTGATGGGAAGGGTTGTTTGCACCATGTACTAACTCCCTTCTTATAAAATGCAAGATGGATACCATTAAAGAGCTTGTGTCTCTCTCATGGCCTGTTCTATTGCATTGTTATTATTATTATTATTAATATTATTATTATTATTATTATTATTATTATTTATTTGTTAGGTGCCAAACTGTTGCCACCACACACAACCAAAACCCCAGTGATTTTTAAAACAAGAAAACGAATACAAATAAAAGATTAAAAGACAGAGCAGAGCATTCAACAAGTCAGACCAATGGAAACTAGTCAAAAGTCAAGACTAACCATTCCTGGTTTCAACTGAAAGAGGTGACATTTAGTTTTGGCCTTAAATGCCAGAAAGGAGTGGGTTTCCCGGATCTCGGGGGGAGGTCATTCCACCAGCCGGGACCCAGCCTGGACAAGGCACTACCCAGGCCACAAAGACGCCTAAACCTGGGGACCACAACCCTACAGAGTCTGTGCCAACAGATGGTACGAGTGGAAGCCTCCCACTGGAACCTCTGCCTCAAGTAAGCCTGTCCGGTACCGTGTAGAGCTCTCCAAACCACACACAGACCCCAGAGCTTAATCAAGTCCTCCACCTTCAGCCATCCCAGTCCCTCCCTAGCCCGGTGCTCTTAGGCTGTGACTTAGGGCATGAACCAGATAGTTGGACCTATACTCCAGCCGTCTGGCACACCTAGATGGATTGAGGTGCAGAGGTACCTCCTTAGGTGTGATATTTTGTCACATTTGTGGGTCCTGTCTGTGGTTATGTTGCGGTACCATTTTGATCTGAGCCACTCGGTGTCCTTCCTGGATGTTTCAGATAGTCACTGCTAAATAAACCCATTTCTTCCTTCAGTTGGATGGCTGCCTTTGTGCATTGGAACTCTAAGGTGCATATTGTCACATCCTGATCTGGTTCTGTAACATGAGAATCTTACTTATTTGTGGATACAGACAGGTACCTGTATAGAGTTTTCCTTGGTATCAATATGGATCCCCACACTTTCAAAGATGGTAGCAGTGATGGTCATTCTCCCATATTGTGGGATGCACATTGACCAGTACAGAGGCCACAGCATTAGTTTCTTAGACTTAGACATGTTTCCGACAAGCAAAAGCAATAAAAGGCTATTAAAGGGCTATAAACAATTCACTTGTCAGATGGCATATCGGCTGCGCATCAAATGATAGACATTGCAGAACATATGATATTAACTTGCCCAGACTGTTTTAGGACCACTGGAATGATTGGAATGCAGCTGCGCCATTCAACAGATTCAAGAGTTTGTCGAGCAGTGGTAACATTTTGTCATCATAACTAACAACTGTCGCAGCGGCCTCTGTATTTAGACTGCTTGCTCTTTTGACATTCTTCTCTGGATAAAATCTTACGAAACCTTTGCCATTCGCTGACTCTGCTGCAGCCCTAAGGATTTCTACCATGGAGGAAAAGTCAACTTTGTGGTGAGTTCTTTCTCCTTGTTGGTACTATTTCAGAGGGTAAATGGGGGTTAATCTTTCCTCCTTTAAAGAAAATAATCTAGATGCAACAGAGTTGACAAAACCTGCTGAGGATCATGGATCTGCTGGCACTCTTGTTCCAGCAGTTGCTGAGCTACTTGATATCTTGCATTCTGTTATTTGCAACTATACCTGTTGTCCCATTAGGACTGCGTGACTATACTCCAGTCTAACTAAATTCAGATGTCACTGTCTCTTCTCCAGGATCTTCGGTGGTGACATCTACATAAAAACATTTTAGAGGGCTTCCTGTGGGTTCACCATCTCTTACAACTTTGTTTGTGGGTGTGGTCATGGGGCCTCATGGTACCCAAGTCCTTGGTAGAACCAGGACAAAATGTATTTTTAAATGCCTTAGCATGTGAAAGACTGCATTGTATTCATCGCATTGTGACTCATTTTAAATGAATTCTGAGTGTGGCTGAAGACAAAGGAGCATTTGAACATCTGCTGCTGACAATTGGGAAGTTCACCATCAAATGCTGAGTTGGATACGCAAGTGTACTGAATTCCTATGGTTATTTTAAATTGCATCTAATTGGGATTTCTGTCTCCTGGTATTTTTTCCAAACCTACATTGGAAGAAGAGAGGACCCTACACATTTTGGTTGTGCTGTGTGTACTCAATATTTTCTTGAAGTGCTAGCGTGACGTTTGCTATTCATACAGATAGTTTTAAATTCGGAGGTGCGGACCATGGCTAGCCAGCATCTGATCCGCCATTGCTCACTGATTAGACGTGTGCTTTGAGGATTGCTACTAGTTCAGAGGTTTGGATGTTCCAAATGTTCTACATGGACAGTTTGTAGCTTCTGTCTGATTTATCACCTTACTGAACAACACTTCTGTTCACATTGCTATGAACAGCAAAAGGCTGTCAATGGCAGTGCCTGAAATGAAGATTTGCAATCTGTAAACCTACATTTGCAGGCTAGAGAATCAGGTGAGAACAGTGCATGGTAAATGTGCATGTCCAAAAGGAGTAGTGTTAAGCTACAGATCCTTGAAGAATCTGGCATTGGTAACAGACAGATTTGGTGCTTTGGTGTTTGTAAAAGGGAACTCCTGCAAATGCCAGCACAACAAACTGTAAATGATCTACTCGTTAATCTGCGCAGCTGATTAATTAGATATCTCAGCCATGGAATTGAGTCTGCTAAGCAGTATTGAATCACATCTATCTTTGTGCAAGATTATCATCAGATTGTGTCAGTACTGTATAACACATTGTGTGCCTGTAATAGGCATGACAACTAATTCTAAATAAAATAGTTAGGTGACTTTTCTATTGTAGAAAGCTGTAATTGATTCAGGAAATATAATTTTTCCCACGTTACCTGAAGTTAAATCTACCCACTCCATACTTCCAAAGCATACTGTTTTCTGGCACCTGACTTAGCCCTGTATACTTTAAAAAGATGTTTCATCTCAGTTTTCATGAACTGAGTAATTACCTTTTCTTAATGCTCACTTACCTTGTTAGCTTCCATTCAATTTTCTCCAACATGACTTTCCAATTCAAATTTCTGGAAAATGCAGAACCTTGGTAGGCCTAATGCTGCATTATCTCCAGAAAATCTCCCTCTATCTAAAATCATGAGTAGTTTACTTTCCTATTGTGTGTACTCACCTAGTAGCACATATATGGCTGCTGAGGCGTGAGTATAATTGCAGTCGTCAGCGTACAGTAATGCTGGGATAAACTCTATAACTGGTATATTTAGTTCAAATGTTTGCTGGGATTGCACAGTTTAATTAATATATAAATGTAATAAAATGGTTACCTGGGAACACCCAAGGTGAACCCCCATATTCAATATGAAATGGAGCATTCAGGGATTGATTATTACCGCATCAACATCACCAGACACCTTCAAAAGATTTTATTTCTTTAAGTCAGCAGCATCATGACCTGCAGCAGTTGGCTCTATGCAACTCACCGACTGCCTTCCCCTTCTCCCTTAACAGAGCAGAATTTACCTGTCAATTGCTGACTATTATTACATACAACATGATATTTAAAAGCACAGTAAAACAACTTACATATGGATATAAGATGTCCCCGAATACCTTTACCTACTAACAGCTGCCATAGCCTTGATCTAGCTACCGAAGCAAATGTAGTAAATAGGTCAACAAAAGTAGTAATATCCCCTCACGTTTAAAAACATACTTATCCATAATAAAATGCACATTTTGAATCTGATCACAAGTGCTTTAGTTTCTTTGAAAGCCTGCAGCTAGATGGGGAAATTAATCTTAACTTGTTAGCCAGACTTTAAGAAGCATTGCCAAAAAAGAACAGAAAGGTTTACAGTATATGATAATTAAAGCTCTGTAGTTTCCCAGCTCAAGGTTTGCCCACCTATAAAAAATAAGAACTATTTTGACCAATTTCTATATTTTTGGGATACAGCCAGTTTATAAAATATCATTAAAAATAATCTGTTAATGGAGAAACTTTAAAATTGTGGGGCAGTTATAAAAGGGAGGATATTATCCATCACTAGAGCCTTCTCATATTTTAGGCAATCTCTTTTGTAACAAATAACATTAGACGATCAAGGGCTCTGCTATTTGAATCAGCTGCGTAGCTCAATTTGGGATTATTAACCAATGAACTAGTTGGGTAAGCGTACAGTTTCAGAAAATAGGTGATCCCTTCCTCTGGTAGAATTGATGGATTACATTAAAATCTACAAGAAAACCCAGATGTCATTTTGTTATAAGCCTATGTGCCTTTGTTAAAAGGCACATACTGTAGATTCAGACCCTCTGCTGTTTATAATAATCCACACAAGAAGTACTGTAGTAGTAATGCTCAAATATAGAGTCGACTTTTGTTTGGCCTTCTTGTACCCTCTTCTCAATCTAGAAATTACGGTATAACACCTTTGCCCTCATTACGAGTGTGTTGGCCAAAATGAAGGAAATGTTCGTTTTGGCCAAAAATCTGATTGACAATTTTTGGTGGTAACCGCTGAATATTTTTATTTACAAAGACGAAATTTGGCAGTCACCGCCAAATGTCATTTTTGATGTTAGTACTAAACACAAAAATAACAAAAATGTTTTCAAGATTTTCATAATTAAATGCTAATAACAAGTTTTTAAAATGTGGGTGACTGACATTTTTAAACACTTTGTAATTTCATTTTCTCACTATGTTCCTAACGAAATAATGAATACAAAAAAGGGGGGATTAAAACACATTTATTTTTCATTGCACTGCATAGGTAACACCATGAAAAAAATATACTTGCCTAAGGGGTGTTCATAAGCGAACGCCCAAAAAAATATAACACTAGCTCTGAGCTGGTGTTAAAATTGTGCGTTCCAAACAAATATTTTGGAACTCATAATTAGGTGGTTAGTGACTTTTTTCTTTATACATTAAAAAAGTCACTAACAAAAAACTCAATCATGGATAGTCTAAGAGCAATTTTTAAAGCTCTATGTTTTGCTATTCATTTTCTTTTGTGTTTTGCTATTCTTTAAATGCTTTGAGAGCTTAATACCTTAACCTAATAGCAACTGCTGTATTATCATCCTACCCATAATATCCCCAGTTTGAGGCAGATTAACCAGTGTTGCTCCAACATATGGATACAAATATGCAATAAAAGGATTTTTCGATTTGGTTGCAATTCTGTATTTGTATTGGCACAATTCATATGGCCCGGTGTGCAACCATTAAAAAGAATCAGTTAAAAATTGATAATCGCTAGGAAAACCGTCAACAACAATAAATCCAATAACCTTATTGCTCTTGCCTCAAATGATGAGGTCATCTTTAAAAGATTCAGCAGATTGCGATTTGAGTTTCGGCTGACACATTAGTCAACTAAGAAACATCCATTTAAGAACTTCACATTTGTTTACTCAATTAAATTGAATAAAGGTTAAGCACCTTTATCTGATATATTTTTCCCTTCAACTCTCCTAGATAAGTTTTGTCATACAGTAGTGCCCAGTCAAATTATAAATTACCTGAGTCACTATTTTCAAATTAAAAAAAAAATCAAACTGACATGACTTTAGATAGATATTTATAAAAAATAAGTGCTACCTACTAATCCAGTTTTATCTTAAAATTCACTTTTACATTCCATATTGAGTGATGCCATTTCAGGTTGCGAGGGCTGTGCTTGTTTTTTAAAAAAGTGTGATACATTTCACAGAATATTGACTGTAAAGACCTGATGTCTTGGTTCCAAATTATTTCAGGATCATATTTTTTTCGAGTAAGTCTATATGTATGTTGCACACATTGCACATAACATTGTCATCAATTGCAGTCCCATTTCCCCTTATTTGCAAGTACTTATCTATTTATTTAATGTTTTATTCATTTATACTATGTCAAACAATCTAAGAAGCCTCAAGACTTGCAACAAACATACAGACACAGGAATACAAAAACATGGAGACAGATAAACAGGCAAACAGGGAAAGGGGAACAGGGTGGGACAGGTCCTGAACAAGGCCTAAGACCTATACAGCTTGAAGTTGTGCAGCTGTGAAAGCTGCATTAGACGTGTATCTAGGATGGCATGTTTAAATTATATTAAATGTGTGTTGTGAAAGATTGTAACTCTGGTATTAAGCATTTCTATATCTGTGGTGCTGCTTGGTCTGAGGCCTGTTTGTCAGCTCACTGAAATGTTACCCAACAAGTGGCCAGTATGTTAGTTGGATTGTAACTTAGGGCTTTGGGAGCAGGAAGCCAGTTTAAATGTATTTCTTGCCAGTTACGTTGGATTTCTTGCAAAAACAGGACCATTTTTGTGGCCTTGCTAAGGTAGTGAGCTGGAGCTTGCTACTATGCTACTATAGCGAGGCCACAATTAATTTTTATAGTTCTTGCCAAGGCAGTGGGTGAGATATCACTGGCGGCAGCCCCAGTCTGTTGCCCTTGATCTATTGCTGTCAATGCACATGCACTAATCTGTTTGTTGTGAGGTTTTTGTTGCCGGCTGTGTTGAGTATGAGCGTCCACCCAATGGCCCCTGAGACATCAAGGGGCAAAGGGGGAGAATCCCAGAAGGTGTAGCCGGATGTCTGCAGCCCAGAGTTATTGTTTGCACAAAGTTGTCTGGAACGAGAATGCCGAGGTACTGTACTGGATTCCTGGAATGGCAGGCTGGGTTGCTGCAGATTTCTGATAGTAATAATAATAATAATAATAATAATAATAATAATAATAATAATAATAATAATAATAATAATAATAATAATAATAATAACGTATTTCTTATATAGCGCTACACACCCATAGGCCTCAGAGCACTGAATAACAGATTACATTATTATCCCATTGCGTGGTACTCAATTTATCGACCTCGGAAGGATGAAAGGCTGAGTTGATCCTACCAGGATTAGAAAGCTGCAACAGCAGGCTACGCACAGATATCAGCAGCGAGCGCTCAACTTGCTGTGCTATCTGACTGGCTGTAGAAGGTAAGTAGACAAGATGGCTACAGAAGGTAAGTAGCTAGAAAGCTGTCGGATTCCAAAAGACTGGTATCATAAAGCCATGGGATGCCAGGTAGCATAGGTTTTCTGACTGTAGAGAAAGAGTTCTGGGTTTCTTGATAGCAGGAACAGGATTAGTCTCAATGGAAATTTTGGCATATAGATGCTCTACACAAAAGCTTTGTTGCGAAGCAAGGAATACAGATTCTGACTGGCTTTTAAACCAGTCTTGGCACCTTGGGTTTGAGAAAATCTCCTGATTGGTCAGTGAGTGAGACAGTGGGGGGGGGCTCCAGAAAACATTGTAACGCCACACTGAGAGAACTACGCACAGGTGGTGGAAATGAGGTAGTCTAACGCCCATGCCCCGCCCCGCCTCATGCGCGCTCTGCTCCAGCCAAGGGAATCACAGGAGCGCTGGACAGATGCCACTGAGTCTGTCTCCTCTGACATGGACGAAGACGGGCCTCTCCTGGAAGGGCCGACAACGTGGATTGCTACTCACATCTCTCCTGGGGTTCCACCGGTAAGTCCCCTGGGTCTTTGTCGAGAGAATCGGCAAGGTTCTCAGGGATAGCAGGTTCAGGGATAGCATGTTCGGTGAAAGACGACTCTTCGGTGAGATTTTAGGGGAGGTGCTCAGGGATGGCGGTGTTCAAGGATAACGGGTTCGGCTGACCCGGCGGTCCCAGGTTTGACACTTGTCCACTGACATTAAGAGCCGAATACTGTAAAGTGACAGAATGTTTTTTTAAGCCGACTGTTCGGTGAGATGTTATGGGAGGCGCTCAGGGATGGCGGTGTTCAAGGATAATGGGTTCGGCTGACCCAGCAGTCCCGGGTGTGACACATCGCCCACTGCCTTAGCGAGAAGCGGTAATCACTGGGCATGCAGTTTTCATGCTAAGCAATTAGCACTTACATTATGCTCATGCTCAGTGCCTGTGAGGGACCTTGTAGCTCACAGAGCACAACTATGAAGGCAGTAGTAAGGGAATCATAGCAAGGGAAATCGCTCGCTAGAATTCGATTGGTCATGTGCTTAGCGATTTTTGCTGACCCCATGACCAAAATCATTTCGAAAGACATTTATTCACAATTGTCAACACCTTTAAAGTCACACAGAATTTGACAGGTAAAAAGAAGACCGCGATGGGACTAGATTAAATCATCCCTCTGCTTCAACTCTTAATTTGGACAGAACTATTCTGAATGATCTATAATTTGGGAACGTTGGCCTTGCTTTTGTCATAGAGCCAGCTGCCGCAGCAGTCTATTTTTAGTTCAAGTGATTGCCTGATCTAAGGTAACAAAGCCTTTCCTGGATGGAAATTGTCTAATCTGGCTCAGCAACTTCAGATAATCTGCAATTTCATGGACATTTTAGAGTCTAGATACAGGCTAGCTTTTTGACTTTCTCTAATATAGGTATAGCACGCCCTTATATTGTTAGGATTTTTCAGGGCATATCCTTTGATTGGCATCCAAAATATATCGTGGGGAGAGGCAGGAAGTCTCAGCAACCCCACTAGTTTTTGTTAATGTTCGTCGACCTTTGACCTGCTAAAGACCCTAGAGGACCAAACTGTCATAAATTATCTTACCAAGGTAGTATCTGAGAAGGAGAAAATGTCAAAGTCCCACAGTCTGCTGACCAGTATGTCATGATCAATGTAGTCAATAGGTGCAAATAAATCCAGTAGTATATTTAGGGCAATGTTCCCTTGTTAATTATTTGTCAACTGTTAACCATCAGGTCCAGTTATGCCATTTCTATGCATTTGCTGCCATGGACCGGATTGTCTCAGGACTAGCAGATTTTGACCAAACGGTAAGTACCAACATTATTCTTAAGGGCCCCAAACCTAGTGGGGCCCCTTGGAAATAATGAATCTGTCAAGGTGAGCAAAGGGGAGATTTTACAAAAATGTGAAAGTGATTTAAAAAAAATCCCTTTTGACATTTGTATTATACTCGGTAATACTGATTTTCCAGGTGTCTGGACAATCGGTATTACCAAGTACTTTACCGAGTGTTTACACTCGGTAAAATACTTGGTATTGCCGAGAAAACATGTAATTGGTTTACTCGGTAAAAGACAGAGTTACTCAGTAAGTCAATAGGACTTAACAAGTAACTGATAATGAGGGCCTTAGTAGCGGAAAGGAAGAAATGTTAATATTTAAAAAGAAAGGCTTTCAGAGCTCTTCTGAAGGGGTAGTGCTCACGGATCGCACGAAGTTCAATGGGAAACCTATTCCAGCGAGATGGTACAAGCTCAACCTCCGGCGCGTGCTAGGTTAAATTTAGGAACTAGAAGTAATGGATTAGATAATGAGCGGAGACGACAACGAGGGATATACGGGCAAAGTTTTTCTTGCAGGAAGTTAGCTCCATTTTCAGAAAAAAGTCATCTGGGCCGTACAGAGAGCTTTAAACTCGACCCACTTATGAACAGGCAGCCAGTGGAGATGCTTAGGTACTTGCGTGGTGTGGGCTTGCCAAGGAGTCTTCGTGGCTAAGCGGGCTGCCGAGTTCTGAAGAATCTGTAGACATTGTAACAGCGTGTCAGATTGGCCCAAGTAAATACGTTTACAGTAGTCAATCCTGCTCATGATAGAATCCGAGACTAGGCAAAGCGGATCAGGGATAAATGGGAGAACTTTCCTGAAAACATGGATTTTAATCCCTTTATGCGGATGACATCTATTGATGTCCAAAACTGGTTCACTCATCAAAATATTGAATGGAGTTTTCCATAATTATTGTCAATGGCCGCACTAAAGGGGTTAAATAAGTCAGTACTACAAACAGAACTAATCTGAGTGTCTCAAGAGCCAGTGCCAGAAATCTTAATCACTAAACTCTTAGTTACTGGAACAGGGGAAGGTAAGGAACACATAGAGTCAGGCCAGAAATCAGAAGTCCAGCAAAGGGGAGAGTCGGGGAGACCAACCACCAGTACTTCAGTCTTGTCACCATGTAACTTGAGCCAGTTACTACTCATCCAGTCAGCAATGGAGGATAGGCAACCCCTCAGCTTCAAGGCCCGACCAGCTGATTTACCAAATAGGCGTAAAAGCAGCTGGGTGTCATCCGCATAGAAGTAAAACCGGACTCCCTGCAACTGAATGAGGTCGGCCAAGTTCCGTAAATGGAAGTTAAAGAGTTATCCAACTTGTGGGTCAGCAGCTGACTGAGCTGTAAGAGGTTGGGGTCTGCCAAACCCTGCACCATGCTCCCAGCAGCTAAGTCCCGGGGGTCATTGGGCCGGACATTAAACTCACCCAGGATTATACGGTTGCAATATTCGATCGGTCAGCAAGAAATTGTGCAAAATCAAGGCAAACAATGATCCAGCGCAGTGGGGAAGGATAAATAATCAGCAAATGCAAAGTGGTAGAAGGATTCAGGAAGATGAGAATCAACAGGGTTCCATAGCAAGCATGTGAGATACAGGAAGTACCATAGCATTCACGGAAGAATAGAACACAAACACCAACACACCTCCAGGGTGGGAGGGTAGTGCATGGATCACCACATATCTTGCTTTGAGGCCCTTCACAATATCTGGACCAGAGGCATTAGAAAGCCAGGATTCGGTAATACAAATAACATCCGGAACACGGAAATCCAGCACATCAAAAATGTCAAAAAGGTGGGCTGGGAGTGACCAAGCATTACAAACAATGCCAAATAGGGACGGTGAGATCGAACGGGGGGTACTGTGTGTGGCACTAAATTCAAACAGTGGAGGAAAAGTGGGAGCAGATGGAGCCAGATGAATTTACTCACTACCCTTGCTACAGTATTAGTTTTTGTTTGTTTCCCTCAATCCCTTTTGGCACTTAGAAGTCGCAGACATGTTGCGCATTATAAATGATTTTAATAATAATAATAATATAATAATAATAATAATAATATCTGAATAGTTCGTTGTTACTTGAGGACAGCTGGAGTTCTCAGTTTGAATGAATTGGGGAGCCCAGAACCTGGACTGAGCATGGAGGGGCACACATGGGTGTGACTCTGGCGTGACTCCGGCGTTGATGAGGCATCGCTCCAGCTGTAAGCTGCACGCTCGTTTGGCTATGCAATCTATATGCTTTGCCCGACGGCACATTGCCCAATTGGGTGCGGTTCACCCCTCCACAAGTGGAGTAGAGAGAGGGCGACCGATTTAATGCAGGCATGTAAGAAATAAGATCAACCCCTAATGCCAGGCTCCAGCGCCAGGTCAATGGTGTAGGGTACAGAGGCCTCATCCTGTGAGCTCTAGTCCAAAGTCCTCTTGCCAGTGCCTGTGTTCTTTCATACATATGTCCACTCCCATTTGCCCCTTCATTCCTCTTGTTGTTACCCCCTTTGTGGTACCTCTCTCCCTTTTAGCTCTAGTCCTTAATCCCACTACCCTCATGTTGTTGCCCCTTTTGTGCTACCCCTCTTCCTGTGTACTCTAACTCTAAGTGTCGTTGTCCTACCTGTGCCACCTCCTTTCTACCCCATTCCTTTCCCTCTGTACCCCAGCTCAGTCATCTTGTCCTTTAAGGGGACCTGTCTCACAATGCACACAAACATGTAAATGTCTTTTGTAAAGAGTATTAGAAAATGTCTATATTTTCTTTTTACTGTTGTCTGTGAAAGCGTTATTTTCAGATATTTTTCTTATCAAAATATGATATTTTAGGTGTTATGCCACATCTCGCCACTAGAGGGCAGTAAACGTATAGAAAAATACAGTACAACTTGTTGTAATATAATCTTTAATTGCTTTATGCAATAAGATACATGACACAAGATAAACATTACATAGTTAGCAAAAGTACATTGGAAAGTATTACCATACGACAAGAAAGTATATTACAAAGTATACATAGTAAATACAAATCTATAAACACATATAGACTAAAACTTAATTTTCCGATCATTAAAAACTAACTTAAAAAAGCAATGAAACCTGACCATATTAGAGAAGCTAATGTTTTTCAGCTCCATCAAAACATTTTCTTCAGTCAAGCCTTGCAGCCATTGATTTCTAGCCACAGCAGAATTTCCGCAGTGGAATAAAAGATGAAAGACGTCATCAATTTTAAGAGGGCAAAAACTGCAAAAACGTTCATCACGTGCAATGTTTTTCCAAGCAAGCAAATAGCCATTGGTAGGAATTAGCCCATATCTTAGTTTTAAGAAAGTTCTTAGAACAACATTAGAAAGTGATTCAACAAAGAAATTTTCGAGTCCCATTTTGGATTTCAACACATTAAAAAGAGACAAGGAACTCTTTGTAGCACAATACTTCATATTGCTTTCTGTTTCGTAAACCAATGTGAGTTTCCTTAGTACAAAATTAGGTAGCATAAGTGCTGCATTGACATTGTAAAAAGGTTTATTGCGTAATATTGTAAGCATAGGAGAGTCCAGGCTAACAATCGGAGATTGGTTGAACAAAATAGCCTCTTTGTATGCCTCAGATGCCAATGAAAGAATAGGGAAGTGGGCTAGCTTTTGCAGGAATTTGAGGCGCATTAAATCGGCCACTCCTTCCAAAGAAATTAAGCCTAAATCTAGGCGAATGGCCTCAATGATGGAACAAGGTGGTAAACCTAAGAAGAGTCTCCAGATATAGCCTTCAAGGGTTTTTAAAGGCGGATGGTTTTGGCACCATATTTCGGCCCCGTATAGGATGGCAGGGATAATTTTGGTCAAATATATCTGCCTTAGTTGGATGATGGAGCTATTGCAAATTGCGAGTTTGACTTTATTAATTGAATGTGCCAGGGAAATAGCCTTATTTTTAACCAGATTGAAATGTCCCAGCCAAGAATTTTTAGATTCAAAGACTAGTCCCAAATAAGTATATCTGGAGACGTTTTCTAGCTTCACACCATTGAGGAACCATGAATGAGATTTAGAGGATTTATAACTCATTATCATTGTTTTAGATTTAGATATGTTTACCTCAAGTTGATTTGCTTGGCAATATGACGCCAAGGAGTCAAGCTTTCTTTGGAGCCCAATGGGGGTCAGGTCTAATAATACCATGTCAGCGGCAAAGAGTAAGGCAGGAATACTATAATTTGAAATTCGTGGAGAAAACGAATTGGTTTTTTCTAGCGTGGGTGACAAATCATTAATAAAAAGGTTAAATAAAAGTGGTGACAAGACGCAACCCTGCTTGAGACCAGAGCAAGTTAGAATAGGATCAGTGAGCTCGCCATTCGCCCCAAATCTAACTCTCGTCCAAGTATTGGAATAGAGCTGGGTGATTAGATATAGGAGGCAAGGGTCAATGCCCATTAGTCGAAGTTTAGCCCAGAGTAGGGATCTAGAGACCCTATCAAACGCTTTGGCCAAGTCAATGAATGCTACGTACAAGACTTGGCCCTTTCTCCTACAATAGTTATCTTTTAGATGGGAGAGGGTGAACACGTGATCTAGTGTGCTCATGTTTTTACGGAAGCCTGCCTGGGTATGGTGGAGTATGGCTTTATCGTTGACCCAATTGGAAAGACGCTTAAGCAGCAACTTGGCAAATATTTTTCCATTGGCGTCCAGCATGGCTAGAAGCCTGTAAGAATTGGGGTCACTACGGGGTCCTTTTTTGTATAACGGAAAAAGTGTTGACCCTCTCCAACTGTTAGGTACAACCCCTGACAGTATTACACAGTTGAAGTAGGACACCATAGTATCAGCCCAAAATTCAGGTAAAAGCAATATTAATTTCGGCGGAATATTATCAGGACCCGCCGCTCTGGAAGGAGTTAGGGTCTTAATGGCTTCTAGGATTTCCTTACTGGACGTGGTCCAATTGGCTTTGTAGGGGGTAATAGGGGTAACCAGTTCCCTGGAACAATAGAGAGTGGGGATGTAGTCCACCCACGTGGCAGGGGCAAGCGCCGCATCAGGATTGGGGCAATTACGAGGATTTATAATGTTGTTAATTAATTTCCAAAAATGGCCACTATCTCCTTCCTTAGCTGTGGTCACCAAAGTATCCCAGACAGAGTTTCTATGGTGGCGTTTTTTTAAAGCAATTGTTCTCCGATAATCGGATTTGGCCTGGGCGGACGTACTCACAGGACAAAAAGGGATGCGTAAAATGCGTCGCATTTTCCTTTTCGCATCCTTACACTCTAAGTCAAACCAGGGTGCTTTGTTTAAATGAATTGCAGATTTACATTTAGGAATTGATTCCTCAAGGCAGGTGATAAATTCACAGTAGATTTTTTCATTGGAAATAGGGCTAGTACTAGAAATACCAAGTGAGTTAGTAGTTGCATGGATAATTGTGGATACAAGAGAAACATCACACTTATTCCAGTTTACTCGCAGTTTGTTCTTGATTGTCACAGGATTGCACAATTTATATACAATTTTTTTGAATTTACAATCAAGATTACATGAAAGCAATAGAGGCGCATGGTCGCTCATTTCATTCCATACGATCTTAAGTACAGAGCGATCAAGGGCAGGAGAAGAAAGCAAAAAGAAGTCAATATAAGAAGAACAAATCCCACGCCTGAAAGTACAGATTTTTGCGTCATTCAAAACGTTGTTATCAAAAATGAGATGGAGATCTAATGAATGGAACAATTCCATACATTTATAGGCCAATCCACCAAAACATACATCTGGAAAACATTCATTTCCCACAGAGGAAAGGGTCTGACTTATTTCTCTGCCAAATATACCATGAGATTTATGTAGGGGCAGGTTGAAGTCGCCGCCGCATACCCACAAGTCCTCTGGAAATTGGTCCTTTAGATCAGACAACAGTGTTCTGATATCATTCAGGAAATTATTGCCAAACTCTTAGATGTACAACTTATTTTTGTGTCTGAATACCTCCTGATGAATTGAGGTAATGGAGTGCATTAAAACTGCAATTACTGGAAAACTACATATTTTTTAAACAAATGACAAATTACAATTCTGTGTAGGTTTAGAAGGAGAATGCAAATAGCTACAGTAGTGATTGCCGAAACTGAGCCCCTTAAATGTGTCCTTTAATGTGGCTAGACTGTCACCTTGACCTTCCTTTAGATTTACTGTCTTCCCAAGCAAGTCCTGAGACTTCTCCTGAGCCTTTACCATGTACTTGCTTTCCCTCAAACTTTATATATTTGTGTCTTCCAGGTGTTGACCAGCTGCAATAACCCCATCTATCCCCTACCAGCATTTGTGTGAGCAGGTAAGTGCATTTCCCAACCCCTGATAACAGTGCACTGTTGACTATTGCACACCCATTTTCCCAACCATTTTTCTATAAGCATTTTGGCAGTCTCACAAATCTTACCCTTATTATTGGCTGCACCATGTCGCTGTTCTCAAGGGTTCCATGCCTTCTCCCAGTCACTGTGGTTGGTGCTGTGCTGTTTCTTGCTTTGTTGCATAGTCTGCTTCCCTTCTGTAAATGAGATGTGCAGCAGTTAAAGCATCTACACCAGAAGTTGTCACACTGGTCACACAGTTTTCAGGAGGTTGCAAAACAAAGGCTAGCAATTGTGTTTTCTTTTTTAAAACATTTAGTCACAGTTGCACATAATATATTAAAGGTACAGCAGAAACAGGAACCAGGAGTGTTCCTTTAAAGCAAAAGAAAGGAGTCTAGCATAATCCAAACACAATATATTATTACAGTGTATATCTGCATTACAAAACTCCATCTTAACAATGAAATATGTGATGCAAACTCATTCTTTCCAGATACTGTAAGTCTCTTTGTAATAGTAGTGCATGCCGGCCAATAATAGAAGCATTCCCAGGAGAAGAAAGCATGAAGCAAACGTACACTTGAATTTTAAATAGATTTTGAGGCAAAGCACAATCTTTTATTCTCAGCAGTAATGAAAGCGGTGATGCACTATTCTCCTTCACAGTCAAAGGGGACTATGATTTTATTAAACGCAAACGAGTAATCAAAATACTCATGGTGAAAAATAAGTTTGGTGTAGAAACACATTTTGTTTTGCAAAATATAGTAAAGGCAAACCACAAAGAGTAACATTGTGCAAACACAATCTTTTATTAATATTAATTTTTTCATTCCTTCAACAGCAGTTATCTAGAGCAACACTGGAATTAAATCTGAAATCTGAAATGCTGCTGCCTTTTTTACAGTTAAGTATGTTTTTGATGCTATGTGAGTAAGCACAGCCGGTGAGATAGCACAGCGAGTTGCGCTCTTGCATCTGATATCCTCTGATATCTGCGTGTAACCTGCTGCTGCAGGTTTGAATCCCGGCAGGGCTGATTCAGCCCTTCATCCTCCCGAGGTCAATAAATTGAGTACTACGCAATGGGTAATAGTATCAACTGTTATTCAGTGCTTAGAAGTCTCTGGACATGAAACGCTATATAAATAGTGGTATTATTATTAATATTATTGGGTCTAATGAGCTTGTAATATATGACTGCATGTGTGAAGAAGCTTTTGGAATACAAACTTCAATTAAAAATAGATGTAAGAAAAACCATGTAAGCATTATGCAAAAACAGTGCTTTCATCTCTCTAAATACAGTTGTCTAGATAATAGAAATAGAAATAGATAATAGAAATAGTTCATAGTTCATAGTTAGGACGCCTGAGGTGCAGGCATCACTTTTCTAGGTAAGTGTGCCATGTAAGCTCTTCTTCAGCTAATATTAGAAGAAACAGTGTTTAAACAAAGAACCATTTGATGACAAACATATATCAAGACAACTACTAGAGGCTGACATAATCAAAAGCAAACTTTTATGAAAGATCATCTGAGATGGAACCTCCTTTCCAATTTTGCTTATTCTAGCTTAAACCTCTCTTTCCACAGTAGCAGGATCTAAATCAAAGTAATAAATCAAATTTGAAATGCTGCTAGCTCCTAAGTGTGTCTATGTTGAGTTAGTAGCAGCAGATCTCACAGGAGAAAAGCCCATTGTGTGTGATCATGCATACAATAACATGTTCAATGATTTAATTATAGCATACAGTATCTGCAGTTTTAAATAAGTTTTTGTAATCAACCAGCTAAGGGTGCATCAATAAGGCATTCTAAGATAAGATTTTGGAGATTTTGACTATGTATGCAATGCTAATGTCAAGAGTGTTTCATCACCAGCTCATAGTTAGCTGTTTGTTTTTTTAAATGTTTTTATTGAAATAATTTCATTTTATAAAAATACATAACAGTACATACAAACAGAAGTAAAACCACAGTTGATGCTTGTGCGAAAGAACAAATCAATAAAGCCCGTATCTGCTAGGGCAGCGAGGTTCATATAAAAAACAGTTGATGAGTGGCAAATCAAGATTAAAAAAGAGAGTTAATGGCTACACACATAATCATGCTTATTCAAAATTCATATCAGATATGTTTAAATCATAGGGAGTTGCATTTAATCTAGTGTTGAGTCTGCTCATGTCGATAATTCACGTCTAGTATACAATTAATCAAATCATTGTGAAATAAGAACATCCAATTCATTAAACTGCAGAGTTCGAGGGATACAAATGCTGGTAGGGCTCTCATCTGGTGACACATTACAGCCTGTACAAGGAGTCCCACACTACATATAAAACATTCGCCATTTATTCTGTGTCAGAGCTCTCAGATGGGTCATCAGTCGCTGTAACACCATTAAGATGAGTTACAAATTGTGTCCAAATATCTTTTGGTAGCTGCCTAGTTGGTACTACTTCCGAAAATCGTGATTCTAGCTCATGAGTGTACATGATCGCTCTCACCCAGCAGGTCAGTGTGGGAGCTGTCTGCCGAAGCCAAAGCTTGATAATCTCCCGCTTGGCCAACAAGAGAGCGAAAGAGAGAAACCTCCTGACCACGCCCACAGGGCATTTGAACTAACAATACTGCAACAGGGGAATAGTCAATCTTCCTACCTGTGATTGTCTCAAGTTCCCCCAACACTGCCCACCAGTAGGTCACTATAGGCCCCCATTCCCACAGCAAATGGAAGTATGTGGCTGGGGATAGTACCACATCTGGGGCAATCCTTTGCATATGTGGGAACAAAATGTATAATGCGCGCCGGTGTTAGGTAGTACCTAGTTGTAATCTTGTACTGGATCAGCCTGAAGCATGCAGAAATGCCCACCTCCCTCGTGTGTAGACATATCTTAGACCACTCTGTATCATCTATGGGACGATCCAGGTCAGCCTCCCAACACACCCGGGCTTTGATGGGTCTAGTTGTTATAAAATCTAAGATCGCGGAGTAGATATGTGTGATAAGTTTGCCCCAAGTGCAAATGGGTGCGAGCGAGCCCAAGCAAGAAGCCTCTGTCATCAGACCAATATCTGCACCCCATCTATGTCGGAAAGCAGCTACCAGGATGTTTATCCCAAATGCATTTCTGGGAGACCTTCCCACCCTGTCCAGCAACTCTGCCTTCGAGCATAAGTGGCCATTCAACACAATATCATCCAACGTGACCATCCCAGCCACCTCCCATTCATTCCACAATGCAGCCAAGAAAGATTTAGTTGCTAGCCATGATTTTTTCAGGGGCAGCGCGCCATAATATGGTCTGGTATCTCCGAAGGAGTTAAATAAGGCACAAAGAACCCTGATCGCTACCCTGAATGTGGAGGGGGACAGCCTCCGCCATAGATCCGGAGCCGAGACAAAAATACCTGGGTCCCACGGTCTGGCCAGTGGAATATCCATTTTCATGTGTAGTTGCAGCTGTCAGTCCCCCAAATGCAGGATGACGTAACGAAGTTGGGCCGCCTGATAATATACCAGAAAGTCAGGTGCCGCCAGGCCCCCCCTAGAGATGGGTCTGGTTAGTTGCGTGTAGATCACTTTGGCCACAGAGTTGCCCCATAGCAAGCTCCTACACAATGTGTGACACTTGTCAAAATATGACTGAGGAATGTAGGAAAGAAATTCATAAAAACATATAAAAACTTGGGCAATAAGACCATTTTTAATAAGGCTATCCTCCCCGCTAGGAAGAGGGGCAGTTTAAGCCATTGCGTGATCCTGTTCTTACTTGCCTCCAGCAGGTTGGTGACGTTTAACTGATAATAGAGCTTACTATCGCATGTAATGTACATGCCTAAGTACTTGAATTGTGTGTCAACAGACGGAAAAGGGGAGTTACCCACCACTTCCCTCACATCTTTACCAAGTGGAAATAGAAGGGATTTCTCCCAGTTAATAGTTATCCCCGATACCTGACTAAACCTGTCTAGGCTATCAAATAGCATGGGGAGCCCTCGGCGAGGATCTGACATGTAGATCATCATGTCATCTGCATATGCAGATACAACATGGTTCTCACCGAAAGTATTGTATGCCAACATTGGCGAGGGTAGATCGTATCAAATTAAACAAGCATTGGCAATGCCAACAGTCTTCTGTATGCAGTCAAACGTGGCGCTGTTGGGTTTATGGCAAGTCAAACAAGATTACTTTAGAAGCCATCTTGGGGTGGTGGGATGAACATCAAACTACTTTAGAAGTAATTCTCCCATCATCAGACTTCATCAAGTTTTTGAGGTAAAAGGCAGCACAAGGAAAAATAAAGAA